>VMDR010018369.1:0-19238 GCA_007922815.1 Macrotus californicus
TTTTTGTTTCTTCCTTGATCTCATCATTGACCCATTTGTTGTTTAATAACATGTTATTTAGTGTCCATGTGTTTGTGTATTTTTCATTTTTCTTCCTGTGATTGACTTCTAGTTTCATAGCATTGTGGTCACAGAAGATGCTTAATACAATTTCAATCTTCTTAAATTTACTGAGACTTGTTTTATGTCCTAACATGTGGTCTATCCTAGAAACATTCCTCGTGCACTTGAAAAGTTTGTATATTCTGCTGTTTTGGAGTGAAATGCTCTGAGGATATCAATTAAGTGCATGTGATCTAGCATGTCGTTTAAGTCTGCTGTGTCCTTATTGATTTTCTGTCTTTAAGATCTATCCATTGAAGTCATTGTGGTGTTAAAATCCCCTACTATGTCTGTATTTCTGCTGATCTCTCCCTTTATATGTGTTAAAATTTGCTTTACATGTTTAGGTGTTCCTATGTTGGGTGCATAGATGTTTACTACGGTTATATTCTCTTGTTGGATTGTTCCCTTTATCATTATGTAGTTTCCTTCTTTGTCTCTTAGCCCTGGTATTAAAGTTTATTTTTTGTATATAAATACATCTACCCCAGCCTTTTTTCCTTTCCATTCGCATGAAATATCTTTTTCCCTCCCTTTACTTTTAGTCTGTGTATATCTTTTGATCTGAGATATATGGTTCTTTTTTCTTTTCCATTCAGCTGCCTTCTGTCTTTTGATTGGAGCATTTAAGCTATTTACATTTAAAATGATTATCGATAGATATGTATTTAGTGCCATTTTATTTTTAACTATTTTCCTGTTTTTTTTTCCTTTTCCTTTTTCTTCTATTTCTTCTCAAAGCAATCCCTTTAACGTTTATTTCCATACTGGTTTGGTGTTAACAAACACCTTTAGCTTTTTCTTGTCTGGGAAACTCCTTATTTCTCCTTTGATTTTAAATAATAGCCTTGCTACATAAGGCAGCCTTGGTGTAGGTTTTTGCTTTTTATCACCTTGAATATTTCATGCCAATCCTTCCTGGCCTGAAATGTTTCTGTTGAAAAATCAGATGACAGTCTAATTGGAGCTCCCTTGTCGGTAATTAACTGCTTTTGCCTTTCAGCTTTTAAGATTCTCTCCTTGTTTTTAAGCTTTGCAATTTTAATTATGATGTGTCTTGTTATGGGCCTCTTTAGGTTCATCTTGTTTGGGACTCCCTGAGTTTCCTGGACTTGTGTCTTTTTCCTCTACCAGATTAGGCAAACTTTTGGTTATTATTTCTTCAAAGAGGTTTTTGATCCCTTGTTCACTCTCTTCTCCTTCTTCTATTCCCATGATGCAATGTTGTTATACTTCATGTTGTCCCAAAGATTTCTGAAACTCTCCTCATTTTTTAAAATTCTTTTTTCTTTTTGCTGCTCTGCTTGAGTGTTTTTTTTTCTACAAATCACTGATTTGACCCTCTACTTCATCTATCCTACTTTTTATTCCTTCCAGTATATTATTTATTTTAGATAATGTATTCTTTATTTCTGACTGGTCCTTTTTTATGGTTTCTATATCTTTTTTCATGCTGCTGAGTATCCTTAGAATCATTACTTTAAACTATCTGATAAATTACTTGCCTCCATTTCACGTAGTTCTTCTTCTGGAGAATGTTCTAGTTCTTTCATTTGGGGCCTGTTTCTTTGTCTTCCCATTTTGTCTGCCTCTTTGTGTTTGTTTCTAAGTGTTAGGTAGATCCACAAAGACTCTGGTTCTGACCTATGTCAGACACTGCCTGTGACTGGCCCTGGGCAACCTGTTTAGAGACATCAGTGATCTATAGTTTGTGGCTCCCTTTGCCAGGCCTTGGTGTATGCAGAAAGAACCAGGCTGCACATTAAGGCCCACTTTTTACCGACACTGGGCCCTGGGGAGGGTCAGCTAATGTCTCAGACCTCTTGGAGGTTTGCATTTAATGTTAGGATTGATCACTGAGATAGCCCATGGCTTTACTCCTTAACAGGGCTTAACTTCCACAGGGTGGGGTGAGAAGGATTCCTGCAGATGAGTCTATTGCATCCCCTCAGGCTATTTTACATGGAGTGTAATGCTCTGCCTGAGAAAGATGGCTCCTGAAGTATGGGTAATGACTGAACCCCGGGATCCTGGTGGTTGACCCTTTAGCTTTCTCCCCAGTGTTACCAATCCCAGACTCTCCTTATGCATCTCTAGTCTACTCTCTCCTCCCTCTGCCAGAGCCCAGGGTAAGTGGATGCAAATGAAATTTTGTGTTGGCCTTTAAAGAAGCTGTTTCTCTAGTCATCTTTCCCTGGCAGACAGAAACCCTGCTGCTTTTTGTGCCTAGATGTTATTTGGGTGCCTTTCTTGATTCTGGTACTCTAAGCTTGGGCACCCAGGTTGGGATTTAGACCCCAGATTTCTGAGTAGGAACCCCCCACCTGCTGAAATATTCCTCTGGAACTTCAGCTGGCACTCATGGGAGCCCAGCCAGCCCTTTTGCACCTCTACACTTACTACCAATCTTGTTGTGGTGATGTGGTTTCTTCCATAAGTCCTTGGTTATAAGGCTTCTCTCCAGCTAGTATTCAGTTGGTTATTCAGGATGATTTTTCTATAATTTAGTTGTAATTCCAATTTGGCCCTGAGGAAAAGTTAATGTAGCTCCCACCTACTCCACTGCCATCTTGGATTGGCTTCAATAGTTAAGTCTAATATTTGAATAAATCTAATTTTTATGGATTGTTCAAATTCTCATCTTCAATTTCCCTGTTCCACTTTGATCTCTGAAATACTATAACTGATTAAAAACTCTAATTAATTTCCCAAGTCTTTAAGAATTTTTATGTTGAAGAAAAGAGATGGATTGTTTCTCTAGGGGAATTTGATACAGGTTTTGTTCATTTTGTGTTGAGCCATGGTAAGTGTGGACATGACAATGAATATTATCATTTGCTTGTGTTAGCACCACTGATAGTGACCAATTTCCTGCTTTCACTATACAGGGTCTGGGATAAATGAAATGTAGATACTTTGAGGTTTATAGATCTGCCTTGCTTCTTTGTTTCCATCACAGCTTAGAATCTGAAACATTTTGTAAATAGTATTTCTAAGCTGAGATGTTCAGCTTTGAACTTGACCTCTTTACCACATTCTTGAAAAATTATTTAACATGTTAATATGGTACTGAAAATTTTTTTATTAGATTAATGAGCTCCTCTTCAGGGATGCCTCATGAAACAAAGCTTTAAGTGTCTCTTTCTTTCTTTCTAGGTGATCACCAGCCCTCTGAGAGTGGCTGAAGGAGGTCACTCTGTTATCAGCACAGAGCACATTCTGATTTCTGATGTGGATACGAAACTGGACAATATCTACCTCTCCCTGCAGAGGCTGCCTCAGCATGGAAGGGTGGAGCTGGATGGGTTTCCTCTAAACACTGGGAACACATTTTCTTGGGGAGACCTCCATGCCTTAAAAGTTAGGTTAGAACATTTCCTGGCTTTTTTTCTTTCCATGCTTTGGCTGCCATCTGGATCAACTGAGAGGCAGAGTAAAAGAAAGTTCATTCAATTCATTCATAAGTACTAGCATGCTGCTCAATACTTTCAAGGGTCAGTTCAAAATTAGAAGTGACAAAGTGTTTATTTTCCTCCAGTTTCTTTCCCTCTGGCTTGCTGTAACAATGAGAATGACTTTATGGATATTTAAGCAGCAAAAATTCATTACCATGAATATTAAAATTGCTGAAATTATACATATCACAAGAGATAACAGTCAAACTAGATGAATATAGACTGAAATCGTCTGTAAAGCTAATCTACATAATTGAACTTGGCTTTAAAAAAAGCCAATTTCAGAACCCTGGAAACCAGGGGATAGAATTCTGTTGATCAATGCCTTTAGTGTAAACTTTATTACTTTCTATGGGGAAGGGGATTTGCAGGCAAACAAATAGGATAGGCTGGGTAGGTAGGGTATGGAGTGGGACTTGGCTCTCTGACGGTCAGGGATAGGATAGTATCTGCTCATTGTCCTAAGTGGTTCCCTTACCTTGATCCTAGTCTTTCATGGTTCTGTAAGAAATTTCTCTACAAAATCTAGTAAAAAACACCCCTCTGTAAAACAATGCAAGGTACTCAAAAGCAATGGTCAGATAGAACAACATTCTGGTTAAGTTCTCACAAGTTCAAGTTATGGATAGGAATTTTGGCCTTTCTGATAGAGTATAGTAGGAAGTATCAGGCATCAAATGCTTAGTTTCATACTTGAAAGTTGACTAGGAACTAGGATTTGTGCACAGCAAGATCAATTTCATCTGACTTAGTTACATTATTTATTTCCAGTCTCCAATATCTTTAACTCTTCACTACTCTTATCCTCATTAAAATTTCCTTTCCTTTTCTTTTGAGATCTTAGTTCTTAGCTACACATTAGAGAGCTATTTAAGTAATTCTATTAGGATGTGAATGATGGATAGAAAAAGAAAAATACCAATATTAGCACACATAGCTTAAGCATTCTTCTAAAGATTTGCAATTGTTTTTTTTTTTAAATTTAATCTTCATATCAATCAAGCCTGACAAGGTAGATGGTTCTATTCTTGTGTTATAGTTGAAACTAAGGTACAAAGGGGTGAGGTCACTTAGTCAGTATATGGCAGAGTCTGGTTATAACAGAAGTTCTGTTTGACTGCACAGCCATGCCTTTGGATGTGTACTCCTAGACCCACTTGGCTCTTTTAGAAATTTTGGCCTGGTAAGATAGCATTAGCACATTATCTCATACCAATCTAATTTGCTCAAAATATCAGGGAGCATGACCAAATTAAGTATAGGAGACAGCTTGTGGGAGGGTTGCTGGAACCAGTAGGTGGACCTTCTCCACCACTGGAATAGAATCCCAACTCCTCTAGCCAGAGTAGGGGGAGACTTTTAACCTAAGAAATTTTCATATGTGTTTTTTATATATGTTCAATATACTATACTATTTTTAATGCAGCTTCCTTTTTTTTTTAACCAACTTTGTTGAGATATAATTTACATGCCTTATATACACAATTCACTCATTTAAGTATACGATTCAGTGGCTTTCCATATATTCATAGATTTGGGCAACTCTCACCATAATCAATTTTGAAATGTTTTTATTACTCCAAAAAGATATCCTGTACCCTTTATCTGCCCCCTCCCCATCCTCCTTCCCTTGCCAGCACTAGACAACCACTCACCTATTTTCTATCTCTATAGATTTGCCCATTCTGGGCATTTCATATAAATGGTATCATACAATGTGTAGTACTTTGTGACTGGCTTCTAATGGAACTTCTAATTTAATTTTGTAAGTCTTATTTCCTTTTCTGCATATCTTAAACAGATGACCGACAAGCTAGAAATTGGCTTAGGGCCACAGCTATTCAGAACTTACCATGTATCACTACAGTGGGCTGAAGAGTAAATGGAAAGTCTAGGAACAAACAATTTCTTTAAGAAACTTGACTGAGAATTAAAGGACACTGAGGCCAAGGCTAGACATAGGAAAAATGTTTTTATGTCTGAAATTTTTATAGATGGAGAGGAAGAGAGGTCGTAAATAAAATGGAAAATGATGGAAGAGAGGCAATAAATACTTTATAGATCCAAGTTTTAGAGAAGAGATGAATAGCTCGGGAGCACAGGCAGAAGGAGTAGCCTTAGTGAGGGAGGAGGGAGACTCGTCCACATCCACATAGTGTCCCGCTCTTGCCTGTCTACTGCCGAATCTCAGAGTCCCCCTGGCGCTGACCAGTGTTTTCTATAAGTAACCAGAGCTGCACCAACTGGTTTCCATTGTCATAGTGGCAAGCTAAAGGGCTGCTTTTGGATTTGAGGAGAAATTATAAATGCACATGACACATTTTCCCAAGATGAAGCAATTTTACATTCAGGGATACTTAAGTAGTTAAATATGATTATCCTACATTTTTTGATACTTATTTTTTGAACTTGTTACCAAAGCCATGAATGAGCTCTTGTGTCAGGCATCTCAGGACACTCTCAGAGTGGCCTTGAGAGGTTATGACAAATTCCTCCCCACAGGTATCAGCATGATGGATCTGAGCTACTTCAGGATGACATACTCTTGGAGGTCACAGATGGCACCAATTCAGGAGAATTTGTTCTGCACGTTGAGGTGGGTGGAAAGTTTCCTCCCTGGTCACATAGAAATAGAGCGTCTGGTTTGGAAGCCTCTCAGAGTCTCTGATAGAATTTAAAACACACAGCTCCAGAGATGAGAATGCCTGCTTACACCTTTGAATGTGTCAGGACAGGAAACAGAGAGCAGGGCTGCACTGGTGTAGTGGACATACTGTGTTCTTTCTCTAGTCTGTTTAAAGATAGAGCTGCTCTCGCCTCAAACCTGTATACTTAACTTAAAACAATTGATTTTATGTATACATTGTCTCTAATATTTTTGAACTGTAACACTCAACCTGCAGCTGGGTTAGCAGGTTAGACTAACATCACTAGGATTTTCTCTGTATTGTGGACAAAGCTATGTCTGTATATGCCTGGTGCCCCTTTGTGAATTGGCCTGAAGTGTGTTTGAGATGAAGATTTTCCTTCTTTTGACAAATGAAGAAATATCTGCATATAAAGGTTGAGTATATATGCCCAAAGGCCTGATGGGAACCCCCAAGTTTTGCTGTTGAGTGATCACACAAGTCCATAACTTAACTCATAGGATTTGCAGGTGTTTATAGTCAGTGACAAAGGAAGGTCTTCAAGAACACTCATTTCACTCATGGAAGAGCCACTAATTATTCTTACTGTACTAAATTCTATTTCTGTTTGAATTTTGTCAGATCTTTGTAATATGAAATTATTATTTGTATACTTAGACCGGTGTTCCTTCCTCCTGACCACTCCACAGCTGTGAATTGCCAGGTGATTGCAGTGATTGTGCTTGCCAGCATCTCCTGAGCACTGACCCATGCCAGTCACAGTGAAGAGCCCCTTCCTTCCATTGCTCCACTTAGTCCTCATGATGGCCTGAGGTCTAGATGAAGAACAGGATGTTATTTCAGTGTCAATAAGAAATTTTATCTTTTATTGGCAGACTTTTATATGTAGAGAGAGCATTTCTGAGTCACTTTTTTTACTGAAAAGCAAATTTTAGGGGGGGAAAATGCCAACCCTACTTATCTTCCGGCATTTACCATCTTCTCATGATTGACAATAAGCAGTGCATTTGGGGAAAGCACTGTGTTCATTTTTCCTGTTTAGACACATGGGCATGGCCTTTGAAAGCCAATCAGAAGTAAAAACAATTTTTGAACAACTATGTGTGGTTGTTTTTTATCTAGGGGGGAAGTTTTAATTCTGTTGCAATTAGACTGTGTTATTCATGGGAACTGAGGGTATTTTGTGAACTGCTGTGAGATGGTCACCGTGAGTGTATTGGTGAGGTTCATTGACTGTGTCAAGAACAGCAATAAGGGTGGTTTTTAATGAATCCACTCGGAGGGCTTGGACAGAGATATTGTTTCCAATAGAAAATAGAATATTGTATGCTTTTTTATCTTTGATTAAATATAGAAGCCTGGGTTCCAGCCCCTTCCCTCCATACATTAAAGTAAAGAGTCAATGTAATTTCATGTGTGCTTGTTGCTGAGTGTGACAACTGTTGAAACAGCAGGGTAATCAGGGCACATATACAGGGTTACAGTCATTTATTCACTTATGCCATAAATATTTAATCAGTGTCTTCTTTTTTGACTTTCTTAATAGTTCATTTTTAATTGTATTTTTCTCATTACCATTTATCTGTCCTATACCCTCTTCTACTTCAACCTTTCCCCCCGCCCTTAATAGTGTCTTCTGTATGTCAGGTCCTGTGCTAGATGCTGGGATATGATGGTGAATGAGATGAATTAAGCTTACAGGCGAAGATTGGAGGCAGACATTAAACAGATTATCACTGAAACAATTAATCCGTTAAAATATGGATGTGTTGTACAAATAAATGGGGTGCTAAAAGAAAGTAAGTAGTAGGAGTTCCTAAATGAGTCTGAGTTGTCTAACAAATTTTTCTGAGGAATCCACATGTGACCTGGGGGAGGAGATAGCCAAACAAAGAGCTGAGCAGCAGGGCTCACCAAGCCAAGGGGCAGAGAGAGGAGGCCAGGAGGTGCAAAGACCTGAGAAAGGAGGGTTGCAGTGTTTTGGGGTGAAAATGGAGTGGGGTGGCAAAGGCACCCCGTAGCATGAGATGAGGCCAGAGACATCCTAGGAGAAGCACTGGAAGCCATTGAAGGTTCCTACTGGGCAGTGCCTTGGTGAGAGCCAAAGTTTAAAAGATCCCTTTGGCTGAAGCATGGGGGAAGGAAATGTCAGGTTGAGGGTATGCACAAGCCGGACTTGATAAGCCAGCCCCCCACATACACCAAGTTGTGGTTGTGAACTCAGACGAGGAATGTCCTTCATTCCTGTTTAGAAGACATACATTTTAAAATTTCTTCATCATCTTTTTAATGCCGAGAGCCGGTGTGAGCCTATGTTGCTTTCTTTCCCTTCCACTTGGAGCTTTATGGTCATGACAATGAGAGAAAAACGTTTTGTCAATTCGAAACCTGGCATTGATTTGATGGGTATGGAGTTTCAGATTTAACTCAAAGTGTTTCAAATGCAGCTGCTACTTATTGTGGGTCCAGAGAAACTTCCTGGGTGGCAGGAAATTGAGGGTGGAATAGAGCTTTGTAATTTGAAATATAAATAACTTTGATGTGGTAAATGTAAATGCTTAAGACCACAAGGACCAGATTTCCTCTAGAATATGTGTGAATTTAATGAAGGAGGATAGGGGCTTTGGTGAAGGATGGTTATATTACATTTATATTTGTCTGCCTGAAAACAAATGGGAGACTTGAGTCCCAAACCATAACTGCACTCTCCCATTCCTACCTAAAATGCCTCTCACGTGGGTCATTTCTTGCAAGATGAGTCATATGGGGAAAGTTAAAAGACACAAACTGCTTGGCCAAATTCCATGGCTATTGTTTCATGTGTCTGGAAGATTGAAAATGCCTGTCATTCTGACTATGAGCTATGGGTTACCAGTTGGGCAATTTGTCATTGCTTGCTTTTTCTTGAAAACATGCATTTTTTTTCCTACTTAGGTATTTCCTGTAAATGATGAGCCACCGATCCTAAAGCCTGACCTCAACCCCAAGATGCATTGCTCAGAGGGTGATGAGGTGGTCATCACCTCTGAATACATTTTTGCTACTGATGCGGACAGCGATGACTCGAAACTGATGTTTATCATTTCTCGGGAACCTCAGCACGGGGTGGTGAGGAAAGCTGGAGTCATAGTGGATCAGTTCTCTCAGGGAGATGTTGTCTCAGGGGCTGTGACGTACAAACACACAGGTAAATGGCAGCGCTGTGACTAGTTTGAGTGAGGGAATGCAAGTAATGTGTCAGAGTCTTAACCCCCTGCCTCACTATAGGTTCCAATAATCTAACGATCTTAATGCCTGCTTCTAGTAAGAAGAAGCAGCAGTAGGCTGTATCCCATTTTTCAAGTAGGATCACATACTTAGAAGTATTTCTGATCTCAATAATATAATGAGTTTTGGAGTAGAGAAAGAGCAAGTATTAGTGTTCCTCTGTTCATCATGCTTGTGCATAGACTCTCTGTTCACTTTGGGGTTGTTGTCCTCACCCCCTTTTTGGTCAGTTGGGTTTTTTTTTTTTTTCAATTGGATGATGGCTTTGTTTGACCATCACAACTTCTGCTTCTGGGTTCGTAAAACATATCATCATAGCAGAAATGTCTGCAGTAAACTCCCTCAGATAATTATGTTATTGATTTTAAAAGTTTACTGATCACATCTAGCTTTTAAGGAGTAACTGGCCTGCCTTTGAAGTTTCTGAGAAGCAAAGATGATATCTCAGGCTTTGTGTAACTTGTGCACGGCAGCCAACAGTGGTGGATACAGGTTAGAGATGCAATGAATGCTTCTTCATTAGCATCATGCTTACATCTCTAGCATAACATTATAGTGTCGCCCAGTGGCATGTGTTCTCCATGTAAAGTGCTCAAATAAATAAAATGTCAATTCACCTTTGTATACTTGCAAGGCACAGCACTAGGCACCGTGGGCTGCCAAGAAGTATAATCCAGACCCTGTTGTGAATGACTTTCCCTTTAAATAGGTAGACAAGCCCATTCACATGCAAAAATGACAGTGTGATGTATCTGCACCTTCTGGATTCTACATTCGGGGCACTTCCTCAGTCATGACACCATATACTTCCTCTAACTACCTTTCATTGCACTCGGTTACAATTTCACATACGCCTCGCCAACCTGTGTATTCCATGGGGGGAGTATGATTGGATGTGTAGGCCGAGTGAGTGGTTGTGGGAATAAGAGGTATCAGAATTCAGATCATTTGCTTAATTGAAGAGATAGAGAGAGAGTAAGCTGTGTGAGGAGGGAGCTCAAGGAGGGAGGGTTGAGATAGCTAAGAATTGATTTTGAAATGGGAGAGAACATTTGGAAATAATATTCATATATGCACTTTGGTAAAAATGCTTTATTATGATACCAGTTGTCTCATGCCAATTGGTATTGTGCATTTTAATCACACCCAGATAGCTTTTTTTCTTTAAATGATATTTTCTTTCCTTTTTATCTGTGTTTTTAGTCTTAGTTGAGGTTTATTTTGTTGTTTCCTTGTCCTGGGGAGCATCATCCAGAAGCTTGATGCCTTTCAATGTCTCTTAAAAGTTTACAGCTAGGTACTTCTTTCTGATTTCCCCAAGAGTTCTCAATTAGACTGGCAGAAAGGCATCCAAAGACCAATGATTGTCGTCTGTTACATAATTTAAACATCTTTGGCAGGCTCGTGCAGCACAGATAAATTAGGATGAGATGACTGTATCTTTCCTTCCAGTGCCTTGTTCCAGGTGCTAAGCCACAGGTGTGGTAGCCAAGTGAGGAAGTGTCAGCTACTTTTTTTCATGAGACCTAGTATGACATTGGGGCAAATTATTTCAAATAGATTGTTTTGCTATGTTATTAAGTTAGCAGAGATACTGTATTCAAAAGATGTTTTCTTTTTGGAGTGTTATGTTTTCTTATAATGTCCACACAATTATTCAACTGGCAGTTATTTAGCACTGTGCTGAGATTTGTATCAAGAGCCACAGCATTGGAAGATCTAGTTTTGGTGGCCTCTTG
This sequence comes from Macrotus californicus, assembly GCA_007922815.1. Taxonomy (NCBI): domain Eukaryota; kingdom Metazoa; phylum Chordata; class Mammalia; order Chiroptera; family Phyllostomidae; genus Macrotus; species Macrotus californicus. Next base: position 11,212 of record VMDR010018369.1, read on the forward strand.
TCTGCATAGCAGTGATTATAAAAGTCACCTGAGAATAATTTGTCACCATTTTTTATTTGCTTCCTATTATTATGAAAATAATACATGCTCACTGCAGAAAACTTGGAAAGTATGGAAAAGTATCATGATGTTTTAAAAAAAATCACTTTATTTACCTGTTAAAGATAATCACTATTTCACATTTCAGTATTACAGTATTTTCTTTTCTTTTTTCTAACCATAATTTTCATTATAGTTGCAATTGTGTTGTATGTGCAGTTTTATAGATTACCTTTTTCATTTAGATTATCACCAAAAATGTTTAAAATCTGTTTTCATTAATTATGAAGCTTATTTTTCTTTTTATTTATTTTATTTATTTTTTATTGAATTTATTGGGGTGACATTGGTTAATAAAAATTATATGGGTTTCAGGTGTACAGTGCTGTAGTACATCCCCTGTATGTTGAGTTGTGCGTTCACCACTGCCAGTCAAGTGTCCTTCTACCACCATTTATCCCCCTTTACCTTCTACTTCCTTCTACCTCCTTCACTCTGGCAGTCATCACATTGTTGTCCGTGTCCATGAGTCTTTTTTTTTGCTTACTACCTTCATTCTTCTCACCCAGCCTCCAAGCCCCTCCATCCCCTCTGACAGCTGTCAGAATGTTCTCTGTGTCCTTGAGTCTGTCTCCACTTTGTTAGTTTATTTTGTTCATTAGATTTCACATATAAATGAAATCATATGTATGGTACTTGTCTTTCTCTGACTGGTTACTTTACTTAGCCTAATACTCTCCAGGTCCATCCATGCTATTGCAGAAGGTAAGATTTCCATTTTTTTTATGGCTAGGTAGTATTCCATTGTGTAAATGTACCACAGCATTTTTATCCACTAATTTACTGATAGGCACTTGGGCTGCTTCTAAATCTTGGCTATTGTAAATATTGCTGCAATAAACATAAGGGTGCATATATTTTTTCAAATTAGTGTTTCGGGTTTCTTTGGGTATATCCCCAGAAGTGGAATTGCTGGATGATAAGGCAGTTTCATTATTAATTTTTGAGGCAACTTCATACTGCTTTCCACAGTGGCTGTACCAATCTATATTCCCACCAACAGTGCATGAGGGTTCCCTTTTTCCACAGCCTCACCAACACTTGTTTGTTGATTTTTTGCTGATAGCTATTCTTACAGTTGTGAGGTGATATCTCATTGTGGTTTCAATTGCAGTTCTCTGATGATTAGTGACATTGAGCATCTTTTCACATGTCTATTGGCCATCTTTATGTCCTCTTTGGAGTCTCTTCAGGTCTTTTTCCCGTTTCTTAATTGGATATTTTTGGTGTTGAGTTTTAGAAGTTCCTTATAAATTGTGGATATTAAGCCCTTTTCAGATGTGTCAGTGAACATGTTCTCCCACTCAATAGATTTTATTTTCATTATGTTGATGGTTTCCTTTGCTTTGCAAAAGCTTTTTAGTTTGATGTAGGCCATTTGTTCATCTTTCTCTTTTGTTCCCTTGCCTGAGCTGATACCACTCTTATTCAACATTGTAATGGAAGTCCTAGCCACAGCAATCAGACAAGAAGAAATAAAGGGCATTCAAATTGGAGAGGAAGAAGTAAAACTGTCATTATTTGCAGATGACATAATACTGTATCCAGAGAAACCTAAAGATTTCACCAAAATTTCTAGAACTGATAAATGAATTCAGTGAAGTAGCAGGATACATAATAAATACCCAAAAATCAGTTGCATTTTTATAGACCAATAATGAAACAGGGATGTCCAACCTGCAGCCTGCGGGCCGCATGTGGCCCAGGATGGCTATGAATGCAGCCCAACCCCAAATCGTAAATATACTTAAAACCTTTCTTTTACTCATCAGTTTTCATTAGTGTTTGTATATTTAATGTGTGGCCCAAGACAAGTCGTCTTCTTCCACTGTGGCCCAGAGATGCCAAAAGGTTGGACACCCCTGCTATCAGAAAGGGAAACTAAGAAAACAATCCCATTTATAATTGCTTCAAAATCACAAAATACCTAGGAGTAAATTTAACAATGGATATTCTTAAAAGATTACAAGACACTGGAGAAAAAAATTGAAAAAGAAACAAATAAGTGGAAGCATACTCACATACCATGTTTATGGATAGGAAGCATTAACATCATTAAAATGTCCATACTAGCCAAACCAAGCTATAGATTTAATGCAATTCCTACCAAGATACCATGGCATATTTCACAGAACTAGAATTAATATTTCAAAATATATATGGAACCACCAAAGATCCCAAATAGCCACAGCAATCTTGACAAAAAAAAAATAACATAGTGGAGGAATCATGCAACCTAATATCATATTATATTTCAGGGCTATAGTAATCAAAACAGCGTGGTACTGGCATAAAAACAGATATATAGATCAATGGAACAGGAGAGAGAGCCCAGAAATAAACCCACGCCTTTATGGTGAATTAATATTTGACAAAGGAGGAAAAAACATACAATGGGGTAAAGACAGACTATTCAACAAATGGTATTAGGAAAATTGGACAGATATGTACAAGAAAAGTGAAACTAGACCATCTTCTCACACCATATATAAGGATAAACTCAAAATGGATGAAAAACTTAAGTGTTAGGTGTGAAACCATAAGAATCCTAGAAGAAAACATAGGCAGTAAACTCTCAGGCATTTCTTGTAGCAATATTTTTTCCGATAAAACATTTATTAAATGTTATACAACTATAGTTATTATAAACATAGGCTTAATAAATAAAATATGGCGAGACATTGAGTTCTCATGAATTCTCCCAGGAGCCTTCACTTTTCCTCTTCCTGAAAGTGACCACCGGTGACCTGTGAAGATGGTTCACTGTTCACTTGACCCAGAAAACCCCACAAAATCATGCAAATCAAGAGGTTCAAATCTTCATGTCCATTTTAAGAACACTTGTGAAACTGAGCAGGCCATCAAGGGTATGCATATTTGAAAAGCCACCAAGTATCTGAATGATGTCACTGTAAAGAAGCAATGTGTCCCATTCCATCCATACAATGGTGGAGGTGGTAGGTGTGCCTAGGCCAAACAGTGAGGCTGGACACAGGGTCAGCGGCCCAAAAAGAGTGCTGAGTTTCTGCTGCACATGCTTGAAATGCAAAGAGTAATACTGAGCTTAAGGGTTTAGGTGTAGATTCTCTGGTCATTGAGCACACCCAGGTGAGCAAAACTCCCGAGATGCAGTGCAGAACTTACAGAGCTCATGGGCGGATTAACCCACACAAGAGCCCTCCCTGCCACACTGAGATGATCCTTCCTGAGAAAGAGCAGATTGTTCCTAAACCAGAAGAGGAAGTAGCACAGAAGAAAAAGATATCCCAGAAGAAACTGAAGAAACAAAAACTCATGGCCAGGGAGTAAATTCAGCGTAAAATAAATACTAATAAATAAATAAATAAATAAATAAAATATGTTATGATATGAAATTTACTATTCTCCCAACATTAAACATAAAATCATTTAAAATTTTTCTCTTAATACCATGACTAAGAGTTTTAAGTACAAATCATGTCCCTAGGCTATATTTCATTTCAAGGTAAAGAATTCTTCCACCTGTGTTGTAGTCTTTTTTGTGGCTTAATCTGTGGCTACTTTTCCAGCTCTTTCTTTAAGTGTTTCCTGTGCTTGCATTATATTGACATTACAGTTACTGAATGTACTCTATCTGCTTTTCTTTTAAAGCTGTCTTAGCTTCCTGGAGTGATTTTCCATTTCTCTTCCTGATTCCCTCTCCCTATAGGTGCTCTTTCCCATCTCCCAGTTCTCTGCCTTACCTAGTGCTCAATGCCAAGCCAGGAGCATTGTCTGGAAGATTTCTCTGACTTTCTCCGGCATGTGTGCCCTGCCCCCACACCAGGGTCATCCAATACTGTCATCTTCTTCCCCCTCGGCACCTTATACAGAATCAGGCCAAGATATGTGTATTTTCCATTTAATGGGTAAAACTTGGCTCAGTCGTGGCAATTTCATTTTGTTCCATTTTATACGTATACACACTTGTGATATTCTAAGTAAACTGCATTTCTTTCTCTATAATTAGATGGTGTCAATGCCTGACACGTAGGTGGTCTTTGGACATTTGACATTCTTTTGAAATGCCTTTTGACATTTTCATAATGTCTGTCCCTTGTTGGAGCAACCAGAACACTGTCGTATATTAGGCATTAAATATTAAATTTTTATTATGGAGTGAATGATGAATAAATATACTTTAAGCCAATTTGTTTTTTATGTATATGACTAAATGAGAGTCCTCTTATTTTTTACCTTTCTCCAGGCTGGCTCTTTAATTCTGATTCTCTCAACTTCAACACTATTTTTCCTTAAAATAATTTCTCATCCTTTAATCATTTGGCTACTCAATAATATCACCTCTACATTGTATCAATACTTGTCTTTTTTTAAACAGGGAGAATAGTGCCAAGCGCAATACTCTGTAGATGTGACCAATGCATCCTGTGAAAAAGCAGTGAGGTCCCTGATCTTCTGTGCTCTAGTCCCATCAAAACTTCAAGCATAAGTGCTTCCCTTTTGGAACTTTCAGAGCGATGCATGAGCATTACCAAAAGCACATCTGGCAAACTTTCCAGTTCCCTGGATGATGAACACTACTACCTCAGTGCTGTTAGTTAGTAATCCAAGAGTGACTCTCCTGTTCGCTGATAAACTGCCTAATATTCCTTCTTCCCCTCACTGGCTAAGTTGAAGGAATTTTGAAGCTCATAAGTGTAAGCCCTAAAAAGTATAAAGAAAATTAAAACAAGTGTCACTTCTTTTCCAGGTGCTGTTCTTATTTTGTTAAATCTTGGCTTTTATATAATGAGGAAAATACTGATGGAAAACACAAATGACAGAATGTGAATTATCTCTGTATTTCACCTGACCATGCTTTTCTATTTCTTGGAACTACGAAATGGTTGATGGTTTTTCATTTAAGGTGGTTAATGCAGATGGGTGGGCAATTACCAAAGAGGATTATGAGAGAAGAATGAAACCATCACTAGTTTTGTGTCTCTTCCTTGGTCATCTGTGAAGTGTCAGACCCTTGTTAGCCCTGTTTTGCCCTCCATTTGCTAATAGATGTTTGGCAGGAATTTCACCAAAGGCAACAGATGGGCAAGCATTTTTGCATTATTTTCATGACTCAAATTTCACAATGATAAAATCGAGTTTCACTTTCTAGCCACACAAGTTCCTGTTCTTGACACTCTATACTTGTAGAAGGGGTTTGAGTAGATTTCTTCTTGGTATTTAATATTTTCACAAAGTCAGGTTTCAGCTACAGTTGCGTCTTCTAGGTGGAGAGATTGGCCTGGTGCCTTGTTATGACACCATTACATTAGTGGTTTCGGATGAAGAAGCTGGTACTTCAGTGAGCGGCTGTTGCTACAACGGACCTCATCCATCTGCTCCTCTGCGTGAGTCCTTTCCAGTGTATGATCTCAACATCACAGTACATCCAGTGGACAACCAACCACCTTCAATTGCAATAGGTGACAGTGTTTCTTCTGTTCAAATCCTGTTGTCTCACCGAGTCACATACCCCTTGTTCGGTGAAATAATGCACTTATAGTCACGATAGAAAACCATGATATAGAATTGCCTCCAATAACTGCCTTAATGCACATTTGTGGAAAATCCCAAATCTATGAAAGATTGCAGGGCAAGAGAATTTACTTGTTTAAAAGTTTAGATAATTCTGTATGTAGAGAGAATGCAAGAGAGAGAGAGTGTGTGTGTGTGTGTGTGTGTGTGTGTGTGTGTGTGTGTGTGTTAGGATGAGGACAACATTGGAATCTTCAAATATTCTGGTTTCATTTCACATGAGAAAATACTATTTGCCTGCTGGAGAGAGGGTAATTTATTTTATCCATAGTAATTTCTATTAGGACAGAATGAGTATACCAGAGAGACCATTTATATACATTTAACCATATTTGCTTTTTAGAAAGTCATCTCTTCATAGGCATTATGTATATGTTCTGTCTCTCAGAAAAAAAATATGAGCATATGTATGAATGTTATTGAAATTTGCAAACTATCTCCCAAGCAATGTTCTGGAAAGAAAGCATTGTCCCTGCAGAATAATTAAGTACCAATGCAGAAAAAAAATGGTGGTTATGAGCAATTCATAATAGCTTGCAGGCAATTAACGGTCTGATAAACAGAGGTAACAACTGATCTTGAAGAGTCCATAAACTACATTTAGTGGCTTATCATTAAAAACAGTTTGGCAATCTTATTTTCATTTGTCACTTCTACAGAGACACAAGGGAAATCAGAGTTCCTTGAGAATGACTAAAGGGCTGTACTGAAGCATTTAGTATTTCTGCTGTCTTTCCATTATTGTCTGGCTTGCTTGCACAAGAAAAAAATGTAATTCCATAAGTCAAATTCCACTCATTAGCCCTGAATATTTTCACTGCAAGGAGAATTATGCCAGAGGAAATGAACATCTCCTGTGGAAGTATATTTGCATACGGGAGGCTTCTCTGAATTGGAATTTCAATCACTCCCTTTGTCCTCACTAGTCTGATTAGAGGATGTCACACTAAGTCATAATTGTGTCATTATTTGCATGCAGGTACCGTGTTCGTGGTGGATGAGGGTTTCTCGGCAGCCCTCACCATTGACCATTTGTCAGCCACTGACCCCGACACTGCCACAGACGACTTGGAATTTGTTTTGATCTCTCCTCCCCAGGTTGGCTACCTAGAAAATGCCCTGCCTCCCGTGGGTTTTGAGAAAAGCAATATGGGTGTAAGGATAGGTAAGTCAGTTTCATGGCCGGCAATAACTTGCCTACATTTATGCTCTTACTGGCTACATCATGCTCAATCACTGGGTGAAGACTTAAAACATGGTCAAATCACTATATACATTTAAGGAATTATTATGGCTGGTACTTTTGAATATTATTATTTTTAATTTTAACTTTGAAATTTCCCACACATGCCAGTTTACTTCAAGATAAGTGAAAATTTTACCTGTGAAAATGAATAATTTCTGGGGATCTAAGGTACTGTGTGAGAACTGTAGTCAGCAATAGTGCATTGTAGATTTGAAAGTTGTGTTGCGAGTCTGCTTTAATGTTCTCACTGCCTCCACAACAAAACGGTAATGGTGTGAGGCAAATGATGTGTTAACTAACCTTATTGCAGTGAACATTTTGCAGTATATGTGTGTGTTAAATCATCACCTTAAACTTATACAATATTATATGTCAATTATATGTCAGTAAAGCTGGAGGGAAAAGATTAATTGCATTAAAGTTTATGCAATGTTCCTGTGACTTAATGCACAACATTGAACATTTTTCTCTTTTGATTCAAGACATTGTCAAAATACCAAACAGCAGGTCAGCCGATTCCACTCAACCCAACCAGTTGCTTAATATGAACATGAAATAGGCAGATGATTGACTCTTGTTTTGCCTTTATTCGAAAGAGATGGTTTCTGTCTTTTTTCTAACATCCTTTTATTTGGTATTTTTAAAAATTAACAACCTTCTATTAGGAGAAAATTAGTATATAGTGAGAAAACTGAGGCCTTGGGAGAGGAAAGGTAATGCCATAGAGTCGATTTTCTCCACTGCCCACGTTCTTCACTCAGTACATGGCTTAGAAAACAGTGGACTCTGTCTTTATCACCTACCAGAGATGATATAGGGATTTCCTTCCTTTCTTGGAAAGGCAGGGAGGTGGTCTCTTTCTAAACGAAGCACGGCAAGAACTGCTGATACAGAAGAAGTGGTTTTAACCAAGAGAAGATTTCACTGACCCAAGTGTGTGAAGACTGGTCATGCAGTCGCTATACATCCTGGCTAGCATTTATTGCCCTTGTGCTCTCCATGCACATTTGAACCCTTCCTTGGCATTTATGGATATCTGTTGTTTTTAAAGATTTTATTACTTTTTTGTTGTTCAATCACAGTTGTCTGCATTTTCCCCCCACCACTCTTCCCCAGCCCAGCCAATCCT
>VMDR010018370.1:0-19234 GCA_007922815.1 Macrotus californicus
GGGAGTCAGCATAATCCTTTCCAAATACAAAAATTTGTTCAGAGTATAAATATGCTAGTCTAAGTAAGATGTTCACTTTGTGCACAAGCCATTATTCTTAGTGGCTTTGCTTTTCTGAAGAATGGGAAGAATTCCTTGGTATTTTCATCTTTTCACCTTGAAGACAAATAAACAAATGACAGCTAACTCAGGTGGGTGGAGAAGGGAAGATTCTAAAAAGAGGAGCATTGCTTTTCATGTCTGGACTTTAATTTATGTTCTCAATGAAATACTGTCTACACTTTCGCTTTTCCCTCCCTAATTGCTTTCCTATTCCTAAGCAACACATTTACATGAGCCACACTCTCTCGCTCATCAAATCTGTGACAATATGCCCAGTAGCAGAAGATCCATCAAGCCCGGTATGGTTTCCATAGTGCTCACCAACAGAAAGCTATGTGGCGACCAGGCTTACCAAGTAGCTTCTGACATGTTCTCCCAGTGACCTCACTGATGCCTCCAAGTCCTTGAAAGAAAACACGCTCTACTCTCCCCGTCTGAACTCACAGGGGCCCACAGTGACACGTGGTGCCTGGGGGATTGAAGGATGGCTGGAACCTGACACAAAACCAGGACATCATTCTAAGTATTTTGAAAGACCATGTTCTTGACTTTGGGTGGTGAACACACAAGGCAATATACAGATGATGTGTTATAAAATTATACACTGAAACCTGTATAATTTTTTAACCAATGTCACTGCAATACATTTAATAAAATTTTTTTTAAAAAAAGAACATTTTCTTTGAGTCAATATGTGTCCTGTGACCCAATGAGGGAGAGACCTCAGGGATATTCTGACATAAGCAAACTTAGTCAGACCTGAGGTCTGCTCCGGCTTCTACCTTAGATTGATGGTAAATAGATTTGAAATTTCTTTGAGCCCCAATATCTTCATATATAGCAAGGGAGATAAGAAAGCCTATCTTTGAAAATTATGAGGTGCCTGGTATTTAATAGGTACTTAATAAAATCTTTTCCATGGCGATTCAGGATGTTTTGTGAAAAATCATAAAGAAGACTAGCCAACAGTTCTAGAGAGAACCACGGGATTTGTGTGTGTGCGTCAGGAGTAATGATCAGAAAGAATTGTGTGTGATGGTGTGCATATATAATTAGAGGTGGGAACTGAAACCTGCAAGATCCCAGAGAGAGGCTTCTAGACTCTCCGTGTAAAAGTTATAATGAAAGAGAAAGAATTAGCCAACTACTTTAAAAGCTCAGCTGAACCTAATTATAGGCTTATAGTATATTCTAGTTGAAAGCCATTTTGATATTGTGTCCAATTTTCTCATCTTCCAAGCAAAAATAAAACAAACTCTGCCAAGATTCAGAGAAGGGAAGGTAATTTCCTGAGGTCACATGACATTGTGGGGAGCAGAAATGGGACTGGGGCACTCCCAGTCCCCTATTTCTGGAAGGTAGGACTCTCCTTGCTCCCCCTGAAATACTGCTGCCCCTTCTTGAAAATGCCTGTGTAAGCAGGCCTGTTGCTGGATGCTGGGAAAGCAAGGAGTGGACCCACCCTCAGTGCAGTGCCAGGAAGAAGGCGAGGACAGGAAGATGGAGAGAGGGGACCACAAGGGGGGAAGATGGCACAACCGCACTGCCAAGCTATTAGGAGCATGGAATGAAGCCCCCATGCACACATTCACACATATAAATTTCTTTAAAGGTTGAACATTTCCAAGCTATCCATGCAGAATTATAACTTTATAAAAAAGAATAGAATGTAGAGTTGTTTTCCTGCTCAGATGTGTGCGTGTGTGTGTGTACGTAGAAGAAGGCCAGCGGGTTTTTGCCTGTTCCTCCTTTTCCTCATCTCAGCAGCATCTGCAAGAGTGGTTTGGAAAAATAATAATCGACTCTGCTCTAGTCCCACTTCACTTCATGGACAGAGAGCCCAATCCAAGTTCATGCAGGGACTAGAACTCTGAATCTCTTAATACATTGGTCTAGGGCTCTGACTCCTACACGGACTCTGATGGCATGTGTGGTCTCTGATACCATCCCAAGTCCATTGTCAAGCAGATCCAAAGCATGTCACACTTAAAAAACACACCACACAGAGTGGTGGGGTTAGAATAGGCAGTAGAATGGTTGGGAGAAGGAGTGTGGTGTGTGGCCAAAGGGAAAAAAAAAAGAGATGGAGCAAGTATGAAACCCAAAGTGTGTGTGCTGTTGGTTTTTCCTGCAAATCTGCCAAATGCTCATGTTTAGCAATGAGCAAGTCCTAATGCCACTATTTTATCAACTCGAAAATCAAGAGGAAAGACTTCCTTATTCTCGCAGATGCTAAGGATCGATCACTCTCGGAGCGTGCAGGCCAACAGATGACAGGTACTCCATCAGGCTAAAGCATTTTTGGAAGCAGTGGCAGTCGGTGCGCGCGCGCACGGTTACTGAAGTCGGTTGAAATGCAGAGTTATTGGGATCGTTACCACGGGAAGCAGCTGCTACTGAGGAAATTATTGACCTGTCTGTTAAAAACAATCTCATTAGTAATTGGCTGCTTGGGCTTATTTAAGTCTCCATATTACAACGGACCAATGGCCTTAAAAGCTGTTCTGAGAGTAAGACTAACCTGGCTTTGGAATTCACAGCACAAACCTAACTGTTCACACAGCCAACTTTTGGGACATTCTTTTATTATTTCTCCAGGCTTTTGAATTTGCTACTCTGGGCTCCACACCTACCACTTATGATGTGCGTGTATTTTATTTTCTAGAGAAGCTCTAAATATTTACTGACATTTAGTATGAAAAGTATCTAAAGGAAACAGTCATTGCGGTGATGCTGCATTACCAAAGAGGACAAGCATGTAGAGGTTGGATTCTGGAATCTTGACTGCTCCCAATTCTGCTTTAGTAGTTGGGAGAGCTTGGGGTATTATCCATTGAAATGTGGTCACTAAATCTTATTCCAAACCCAAACCATCTGTGTCTGTCAACCAGTTCCCAGTTATCTTCATCTTTTGTCGCTTCTCTTGTAAAAAGTTAAATCTAAGTTCTGGAGTCCATTATCTTCCCACTCAAAGCCTATTTATCCTTCATGTGTTCAGATAAACTTAACAAGCATGGCGATCTGGCTTCCTGACACACTCAGAAACACATTAGAAACGGAGCATGTGGCGGGACGATGGCTGTAGACAGCAATGCAGGAAAGATGAGATGCATATCTGTGAGGATCAATAACTCTGCTCACAAATGTCATTTTTTTGGTTTGCTAAGGCTGTCATAACAAAGGTCCACAAACTGAGGAACTTAAATGAGAGAGTGTATTGCCTCATAGTTCTGGAGATGAGAAGTTTCAGATCTGGAAGTTTGAGATCAGCATGGTTACGCTCCCTCTGAAGGTGCTGGGAAAGGTCTGCGCTGGCTTCTCTGCCAGCTCCTGGTAGTTTCTTAGTTTGTGGCCACATAGCTTCAGTCTCCACATGGTAGTCTCCTTATGTCCATGTTTGTATCCAAATCTCCTCTTTTTAGAAGGACATTGGTCATATTGAATGAGGGGACCACCCTATTCACGTACGACCTCATTTTGACTTAATACATCTGCAACATCCCTATTTCCAAATAAGGTCACTTTCTGAGGCTCTGGGGGATTAGGACTTTAACATAGGAATCTTGGCATGTGGGTGCAAATTCAACCCATAAAAGACCTCAATAGCCTCTGATAATGGAATCACATGGTAGAAAAATCCATAATAAACTTAAGCCAAGATGAGGTTAAATGAGAGGAAAGATGAACTAATCAATCCCTCTAACTATATAACACAGGCTCATTGATGAATGGCTCTGAGCCTTCTTTTAATCTAAAAGAAAATAATGAAAACTTTTCTTGCCTTAAGATGATTGGAAGCAAAATATTTGTGAAAGCCCCATAAAATGTTAAATTCTATTCATATACCATATAAAACGTTCACAGTCTACTTACAATTACTATTATAATAACTTATAAAAATAGAAAAGCCTTGCAATGTAGGTTTGGTTGTTTCTTATTATTCTTCATACTTGTAGTTGTTGTCAAATATAGTACATTTTTATATCTTATTAATCTGACAAGGTAATCTTCTAAATTTTAAACAGTCATGGTAACTTTAAATAATGCAAGAGAAAAATGTCTCTCATATTTACCCAAATATTTATCATGTCTAATGCTCTTTCTGCATCCTTAAAATCTGAGTTTTTCTCTAGTATCATTTTCCTTCATTCTGAGGAATTTCCTTTCGCATTTCTTGTAGAGCTCATCTGTTGGTGACACATTCTCTTAGTTTTCTTTTATTTGAAATACCTTTATTTTTCCCAAATTCTCGCTGGATATAAAATTTTAGGTTACCAGGGGTTTCCCCCTCTCTCCACTTTTATTTTAAGAGTGTTTTCACTGTCATATGGCCTCCAAGGTTTCAGTGAGAAGTAAGCAATATTTCAAATCATTCTTTGGTATGTAATTTGGCATTTTTCTCCGGTTGCTCTTGAGATTTTTCCTTTATCTCTGATTTTCAGCAGTTTGACTAAGATGTCCTAAGCATTTAAAAAAAAAATCTTTTTCAGAGTTTGCCAAGATGCCTGATTCCTTAATTTTATCATTAAATCTGGGAAGTTTTCAGCCATTCTGGGAAGGTTAGATTGATAGGAGGTTATACCACCATGCTAAAAGCAGCACTTCTAAACAATGGTGGTTTAGAAGGTAAAGACTGGTAGAGCTATCTGGGGAAGTCATCTACACATCACGCGGAAGTCAGAATCCTCCGGAGCTGAGAGTAGGTATATGAATGAGCCCCAGTTAAGACTCTCTGGCCCTGGCTGGTGTGGCTCAAAGGGTTGAGCGCTGGTCTGTGAACTGAAGGGTTGCTGGTTCGATTCCTGGTCAGGGCACATGCCTGGGTTGCAGGCCAGGTCCCTGGTTTGGGGTGTGCTAGAGACAACCAATTATTTCTTTCACATATTGATGTGTCTCTCTCTCTCCTTCTCCCTCCCTCCCCCTCTTTCTAAAAATAAATAAATAAAATCTTTAAGTGGCATTAAAATAGAACTGCTTAAGAAATTTTTAAAAAGACTCTACATAATTTCACTCTCAAGAGGTGATGATAGGCATCTTTGTCAGGAAATATAAAGGGTGTGCTGCAAATTCTAGGGATTTCTATTGGGTGAGTACATCCTAGCTGGACCTAAGGACGTGCAGAAATGCTTAGCAATGCAGACACTGGTGGGGACATCTGCCTGGGAGCTTTTGATTGTCAGTTAAATCTGCCTAGTGCTCTCTCCTTCTCCCCATAGAGTGGCAGGTGGTTGAGTGAGTCTGCAGGCATCCTGGGCATGTGTCAGTGGGTGAGTCTGATTGTAAAGACATACAAAGTGTCATCATTTTTTTTCAGAAGGCTTTACTAGCATGACACAGCCTAACGATTCCAAGTCTCCCTCACTTGAACCATGAGCTACAGAACAAAGCCTTGTATTCACTCTCAAATGTCTCTGGTGCTGCGTTTTCTCTTCTTTCTCCTGAATCCATGAACGAAACCAAATTAACCACATGAGAAGTTAAGAAAATATAAGTTTTAGACACAAGGGAGCCAAGTAAAGGGTGATGGCTTTTTTAGGTCACAAGCAACAGCACTCATGCCCAAGACTAAATATTTCAAAATGAGAACACTCATGACCCCCTCCCCCGAGTGTTCAGTGTTTAGTGAAAATCCAACAAATCAAGCAAGTTCCTGCTATTGGACCAGACCACCTGTCAGAGAGTCACAGCTTTACCTTTACAAATTATTGACATCAACAGAAAAATCGCTGGTGTGTGATCCAGACTCTCTGACTGTAATTCACCATGAATGAGTTTTATTTAACACTAAATGCCACACTGTCTTTGGAATGTTCGGACATTCAATGCAGATTCCGCCTAGAGTTGCGTGGGTTTTATGGCAAGTTCAGAACAACATTTTCTTCCATCATCAAAGCGTCTAAGAACTCTAGAAAAGAGTTTGTTTATGAGCCAAGCATATAGATTGTTGGACTAGAGAATCAGGTTCCACAAACTTTAATAAAATTGTGGGGTTTTTGTGCAACAAAAATTTCACAGTAAAAATGTTCAGTTCTGTTAACTGTGCCTAAGTAATTCAGACCAACCTCTCACTAAGAACTGAAAGAAAGCATTTTAAAGAGTCTGTTTGGAGGCATCAGAGAACTAACCACAGAGAAAAGTTAGAGGTCCAAGATCTGGGAGAGGAAGAATAGAGCAGAGAGAAGAGAACCCAATACTTGGGGTCACTTTTCCAAAGTGGGGTTAGCACTGTGGGAGGATAGGCTGTAGTTAATTTTTCAACCAGTCTAAGAGCAATGGGTGAAAGCTCTTCACCCAGCATCTTTCTCACTCCATCTCCTGATTCCTTTGGAGAACTTCCTATCCACTCCATGTACAACTAATGGGAGTTTTAATTACAACTTCCGACAGGGTAGGCCTATGGCTTAAGCTGGGTGCAATCAAAAAAACATATCACCTGGAAGAACAGCATTGAGATAAATAATAAGGTTGAGAACAGAAATTCCAAGAAGTCTAACTCTTAGAGGTAGGTAGGAGAAGGGTACTAGGAAAGGAGGCAGTCAGACAAAGTGTAGTCAGTAAGATTAGGAGTGGGAGGTGTCATGTAACTCAAGAGAGAGGATTATTTCCTGAAAACCAGACAGGCCAACTATGCCAGATGTTACTGACAGGTCAAGATGGCAATTGAAATGTACCCATTACATATGGCGGCATGGAAGTTGTTGGTGACTTTTGATAAGAGAAATTTCAAAAAAGTGGTAGAGAAATCCAGTTATCTGGGGAAGAGGGGAGCTTGACGTTCAATACACTTATTTTTTTGTATTAGATAATTGGCCCAATGTCGATCTCTTTTAGCTCAGAGCACCAGCTCAGAATCTAGAAAAAATTATGAGCTCAGCAGTCGATATATCACACCTAGTCAGGAGCCCTTTTAGCATGGAAGTGCCCTGCAAGAGCAAAACATGTGAACGAGTAGATGAAAATGAAATCAGAGGAGAGATTAAAGTGAAATAATCAAAGTATTTAAAGTGTCCAAAGTCACACAGCTGGAGGTAACTAGAGTGAGATCAAATCCAAACCTGCTTCACCAACAGGACTCTGGGGGCCAATACCTCCCTTCTCCCTGGAACACCTGCCCAGGGAGCATCCCTCTGCTCCCTGGCTGTCTCTGCTCCTCACTTACCCCAGGCTCACTCTAGTGCTCAAGGCCAGCTCAGTGCAGTGAAAGGCTCTCAGACTTCCCTTTGTTTGATTAACACCAGCTCTGTCTTCAGAAAAAGCTGAAATGCCATTGCCTTCAAGTAGCTCTCTTTGATCACCCCTAATCATGCTCTAGCATGGCACTGTCGTAACTGTAATACCATATTCCATTGTGTGGTTTTTCGTTAGTGTATCTTTCCCATAATGTGGAGACAATACTTGTTTTCACTCTCCATTGTCATCTTAGTGTCTAGAACAGTGACTGGCATGTAGGAAGTCTTGGTAGATCTTTGTTGAATGGATAAAGGAATGTTTGGGTGTAAGAATCTGCTCTGGGAATCACTTCAATAGTCTCTTTATTGACTGATTTCCCTAGCACATTGTGCCAGGACACCCCTGTGTGCCTTTGGATGTGGGTCTGTGTTGTATGAAGACATGGCAGGACAAGAGGGAATCAGGGGATGCTTTTGATTGAATTCTTTTTTACAATGGAACATATTGCCCATTTTTCTTCAAAGGTTCTAACATAGTTATCCTAGTCTGGGAACTATGCATTATTAACAAAATTTTCTCTTAAGACAAAGAGAAAAATGAACTCATTCCTTATTAAGATTGAATTACTGAAGTGAAATCTAAAAACATTCCATTATTAAACATAGATCTTTGGAGATTAGTTTATACTTTATAATATAGTAAAAATACTTTGCAAACTATGTATTCTATGTCTACCAACAACTCAGTCATGGGAAAGCATGACAGTGCTTTCAAGTTTGGGCAATTATAATTACATTTGCTATAAATATTCACGTGTAAGTGTTTGTGTAGACATACATTCTTGGGTCATCTGGGTACATACCAAGAAGTATGATTGCTAGATCACATGGTAAGGGTAAGTTAAGTTTTGTAAGAAACTGTCAAGCTGTCTTCCTAAGTGGCTGTGCCACTTTGCACTGCCCTCAGTAATGAATGAGAGCTCCTGCTGTTCCACATCCTCTCCAGCATCTGGTGCCATCAGTGTTTGGGGCGTGGGCCATTATAACAGATGTGTAGTGGTATTGAATTGTTTTAGTGTGCAATTCCTTGATGACATATGACGTTGAGCATCTTCTCATGTGCTTATTTGCCACCAGTGGCTGCTCAGACCTCTTGCCCATTTTTAAATTGGGTTGTTTGTCTTCTTATCATCGCATTTTAAGTGTTCCTTGTAAATTTTAAATATCAGTCCTTTAATGGATATATGTGTTGAAAATATTTTCTCCCAGCTTCTGGCTTGTCTTTTTATTCTCTTAATATATTTGCTTTTTTAAAATGCTGATGGAATTCTCTTATTCTTTTTCAGATTCGTTTTGTTTATTGTAACTTCATGAGTCAAATGTTTATTAGCTCATTGTCTTTATTTGCTTCTATTTGAACATGAAAACATGCATACTTCTATACTTTCTTCTTGGTATACTGTTGGCAGAATTCCCATATTTCTTTATTAACTAGGGTTTTAAAAATAGTGATGAAAAGTGATAGACACATGGAAATTTCAAAACAGTAAAGTGGGATAAAAAATTAAAAGGAGGCACAACCTACACAATGAGAGGGGACATCCCCTCTCATTATTAAAATTAAATGAGAGGGGATGTCCACCTCTGGATATGATCAGTGGCTTGCAACAGACTGATGTGCCTCCAGACCAATGACAGAAGCCAGATAAAATACAAAATTCCATCTGTTTGGAGACCACAGAGGACTGCTGAGGCCAACAGGACTGCGGGGTGAACATTCTGGAGAAAGGGAACTACAGTTTGGTGAGCAGACATTCTAGAGCTCCTCTGCCTTCAGAGAATTTGCCAGGTCTTGGCACCAATCCAGGCAGGAGGCAGAGAAAGTGAGAGAGCCACTGTTTACAGTCAGAGGAGCAAGCAGAATTTCTAGCAATCTCACAGACCTGGGAAGAAGAAGGGAGCTTGAAGCTGACAGACAGCCATAAGACCCCATGAGAGGAGCCTGTAAGAGAAGTGAGTCTGATGCTGTTGGCTTTCCTGAAGATGCTTGTCACATTTTTCAACAGTGCAGGGAAACAATCAATACAAGACACCGAGAAGGAAGATAAAGGGAAAAGCAGAATTTTCTGGGCTTTTATGGTACTGAGAGAATAAAAATCTGAGTTCAGACCTGACCTTGGGTGAGAGGGCCAATTAACAACCCTGGAGCTCAACTGGAAACCCCAAAGGGCCACACCCTAGAAGCGGGGGTGGGAGCGGGGAACCAGAGGTAGACTGACTTGTGCAAAGAGTATAGCCCAACCTTGAATGAGCTCAGGACCAGACAGCATGAAGGTAATCCATAACCTCACCATCTGTTCACCAGAGAAAAGGCTGAGCCTTTTTGGAGAACAAAAACATCATTCAGAGTCTCTATAATTTGACGCACAATATGTAACATGCAACAAGAAGTTACGAAGCCTTTCTAAGAAATTGGACCAAGCTAAAAACAGTGGAAGCAGATTCTCAGATGAGACAGTTACTGGAGCTATCAGAGAGGGACTTCGAAATATTTTATAAAAAAATATGTTCAAGGAAAGAGAATTTCAGAAGAGAACTGGAATAGGTAAACAAGAATCAAATAGAAATGCTCGAATTAATAATTATCGAACATTACCCTATAACCCAAGAATTCTACCCCTAAATCTATACTGAGCAGAAATTTGTCCACATATTCACTTAATAACTCCAAACTCAAAACTAGCCAGTGAATGAATCAGTGAATGAATAGACAACCGGTGGTCCATCCATACAATGGAATACAACTCAGCAAAAAAGGGAAAAGAATGATTGATACACTGAAAACCAAGTTCTTTCCACATCCCCTCCAACCCTCTGCCAAACCTGTCCCTCCCCCGTTTTTGCTTAGGGCAAAACTCTAAATAGTCATCCTTGACTAATCTGGACCTCACACATATACTCAGGTTGGGTCTGCTTTCAAAACATGCTTGTTTTAAAAATATCAACTTCTAAAAGACTAAAATCTGTATGCAATCACTTTGTGACTTCCCATCCTAGCACACCTGTATAAACCATCATTATTTCTCTCTTAGAGTCTTCAGGTAGGCTTCCTGCATCTGTACGTGCCTCCCTACCACCCCCAGATGTGAGCCTTCTGAAATGTGCATCCAATCATTTACCCACCTGTTCATGACCATCCGGTGATGTCCATTTCACAAAGAATCACGTGCTAACTTATGAGATCCCAATCACCTCTCTTCTTCCCTTGCCAAGCTCCACATGTACAGGTCTCCTTACTTTCAGAATTCTCTCTCAGGAATTTGCCTTTGCTCCCTATGACCTTCTCAGAATTTCCCTTGAGCATCCTCACCTGTAGATGTCTGGGAGGCTTATCTCTGCCCCTAGGTGGCCAGTGACTGACAAAAGACCACAAAACACTGTGCTCCTGCTTCCAGGAGGGGTGACGCTAGATGAAATGCATGCTCCAGAGCCGGCTGAGGATGAGGCCATGGCTGGGCTTTACCTGGGACCACAGGGCAGCTCAGCTCCTTTTCCTGCCTCTTCTCCTGAGAACATTCCCCCAATAAACCACGTGCATCCAAATTCCTGTCTCAGACTCTGCTTCTCAGCAGCCTAACCAAAGGCAAAGGGCTGCTGCAGAAGAAAGTGCAGTGATTTGGCTAAAGAGAAAGACTTCAATATCCAACTTCTTGTGCTATTTGTGTGACGGTTGCCCATTCCATACAAGTGTCCAGTGAGGCCTTACAGGTTGTAGAATACCAAAACCTCAAATCTGCATTAAGCCCACTAGTTAATGAATAAAATTTTAAAAGAAATTGTTGCCGCATGGGGAAGGGCTAAATTTACTCAGAAGCTGCTACAACCAGGGCAAAAGCCTTGGCATATTGTCAACATGGAGAATTAAAAATTCTGAAAACCAAGCTAAAACAGACAATACCAAGATAAGAGGCATGTAATTCTTAGGGCAAAAGGTATCCCCATACCTAAAAAGTAAGGAGTAGTTTCTTAAAGCACCTCCTTTGAGTAATTCTACATTTGAGGGGGTTGATGGAAACGTTCCAAGGAAAAGGACAAGTGTGCCGTAGAGGAAAGACACAGAGTCTGTCTACTTCTCATCCTGAGCATGGGGATTTCATCTCTTGGTGACACAACTTCCATCAGTCAAGGGCAATCTTGGGACCTCACCCATGTAAGCCATTAGCTGCAGCACTAACAGTAGTTGGGATGGGTATGCCAGGTGGTAAGGAGAATTCAGCACAACATCAACAGGGTCTTCTATACCCTGCCTCCATCAAATGCTGTTAAGGGAGTGGAATATACCATATTTTGCTGTGTATAATGCACTCCCACATTTTTGTGTGCACTCTACATGAAATTATTATACCCATTATTATACCCCATGTATAATGCGCATCCTTATTTTTCCCTCAAAAATTTGGGCAAAAAGTGTGCATCATACATGACAAAATATGGCAAATCTCTGAAAGAGACATAAGGAGCCAATTTCTCCTATATCCCTAGAAAGCATATCAAGCAGACCATGACTGCTTTGAGGGTGGACATATGTTCGAAGACTTTTCCTTGTAAATATCCAATCTCTTCTCCTTGAGTTTCCCATGACCAGAGTTACTCCCCTTTGTCCCCAGATTGGGGCTGTCTTAAACTTCTTACTCTTACTCACCCAGCATGAGTTCAACAAGGACAACTGTCCTCGCCAAGGACCTCTGGAGCCCTGGGCTGAACTGCCTGTCATCCCAAGCTTGTCTGACAACTTTCTCAGCCTTGGTAATGTAGACTCTCTAGGAGCTTTGCTATAAGTCATAACTTGAGCTGAACTTCCTGGTGAGTCAGTATCAGCTCCCTGTCTTCTTTTTTTTAGCTTAATTTTATTTGAATCCAAGTAATACACTTACACAGATTTAAAGGCCAGTGTCTCCAGGGAGGAGTCTTTCAGTCTCCCTCCTGAGATGCACGTGTCTGACACCAGAGTTCCCCTATCAGACAGGTCCATGAAGTGGCATCACTGGAAACACAGGCTTAACTCCTCGGTACCACATCTCACCCCATCCTCAGTGGGGCAAGCTTTCCAGAAAGTAAACCTCCCTTCTCCCACCAAGATGTCTCAGACTGCATGTGCTTGGGGTGGGGGGCAATCTGGTGGGTGAGTTTTATTAACTTCATACACAAACTATCAGTGAACCCTTTTCAACTGCACCCCCCTCCCCCACTCGAACCCCCAAGTTAACTTGTGTCTCTAATTACCACGTCTTCCTTGGGTTCTGTGCTGGGGTGTTCCCTTGTTTCTTCTTGCCCTCACCATCTGCAGCAGTGGGTTTAAACTTTGCTTGGTTAGCTAAGTCAGTTACCAGGTAACCATTTCACTTTCAGCCTTTCCAAACTCATGGAAATTTATGTTATCTCGGGTTTTGTAGAACTCACCTCCTGTTTTCTTTGTTCCTATGAGCAGATGGCCTTTTTATTCTTTAAATCTCACTTTAATGGGGTTTGGAAGGAAATAGGCATATGAGCTTGAGCTCAGCCTGCTGGATTTCTGGTTCAGCCCTTTCAGGATTCTGTCTATCAGATGGCCTTCCTCCACAGGCTCCTCACTCACATCTGTAATAATTATCCAGAGTCGGAGGTGTTATTACAGCAAAGATATGATTTTACTTTTTCCCTTCAAACAAAAACCCAGGGGGAATGAGTAAGGCAAAGTCTGAGATGGGAGAGGCACACTAAATGCCACTGCACTCCTGCCCTGTCCTGCCCTGTCCAACCCAGCATCTTTTTGTGGAGCACAGGAAAGATCCCTGGCACTGCCCCTGCCCCTGCCCTACCCCCCCATGCCAGGAACCAAACTATGAATTGGCTCTTCTGAAAGACTTTCCTCTGTTCAAAGCTCAGCAGTGAAAGACTGCTTCTGTTAATTTGTGTTGTCAATATTGACCACATCCTTTAAATTTACAAAGAGCTTGTTCAGAAATAGAGATTATCTGTCACTTTTTGTTGGTCAACAAAAACACATAAGTCTTGCCAAAGAGCATCCTTTGATTGTGCTATTTTCTGGGTCCAGTGTCCAGGCTACAAATTTTCTTGAAAACATAGTCTTTTTTCCAATTTGGTTAATTTCTAATTCCAAAGTGTGATTCCATGAATGGCCATTGGGGTGTGCAAGAATTTTAGTGTAAAGCCCTAGCAGGGTGTCCAGCCTGCAGCCTGTGGGCCGCATGAGGCTTGGGATGGCTATGAATGAGGCCCAACACAAAATCGTAAATTTACTTAAAACCTTTTTTTTGAATTATCATTTTTCATTAGTGTTTATGTGTTTAATGTGTGGCCCAAGGCAACTCTTCTTCCAGTGTGGCCTGGAAACGCCAAAAGGTTGGATACCCCTGGAAAGATGACCCTCAGACATTTTTCATTTAATGGGCAAAGTAGACTTCTTCACACTATTTTTAGAAAAACTTATCAAACCACTGTACATTAAAAAATTTTGAGCAGACCACAAAATACAAAGAAATGAAGAAAAGGGGAAAAGCTAATAACTAGACTACTGATTTATGTTTCAATATGAAATCCATTCAACTTTTCCATTCAGCAGATACTTATTAAGCACTGCACCAGACGTCGGGGATTCAGCAATGAACGTTCATTTACATATGCCTCAAGGGTACTCACCTTGCTTTCTCTCTTTCCTCTGGCCTATCTGTAAGAATTCTGAATTCACCCACAGACTTCCTGCAGAAGGGATTAGAATATTTTAGGGGAATTTTAGACTAAGAATGAGAGAAGACTCCTTTCTCTCAGTTAGGTACCGAAGGAACTAACAGGTTCCTTTAGGAAGGTCCTGAGGACAAGGCTTAGAACTTTAGAGATGTCAATCAGAAGAGGTTTGGGACAAAATTCAATACTTTTTCTACTCAAGATATCATTGGGCAAAAATTGAGGTTACCCTCCATTTCTCTTCACTCTCTGCTGGTGATGCAACCGTTCCTTAATTGTTTCAAAGGACAAACATCTAGGGATCACCCTGACCCCCAGTCTTAGCAGGAGGCAAATAAAGAGTCCATCCACCAGGAAGCCCCAGGGACACCAACTTGACCAGCACTTTTCCCCTGAGATCAACTGCCTTCCTCTTTTAGGCCCAAGATGACTGTTGGTAGTGATACCAAACTCCAGCTTCTCCTTCACTGGGGACTGCCTACTCTCTGAAAGGAATTTCAAAGTAGCAAGCAAGTGAAATTGTTATGTAGAGGTGCAAGAACATTGCATTCATCCACTCTCTTCCTTTGTGGTAACATACAATTAATCTCAAGGAACTGGAGCGATTTACTCGTCGTTGTATTTTGCTCTCCTGCTGATAATTTTCCATCCCATGTGTTCTCACGTCCCAGTACCACATGGCAAATAGTCAAGAAGCCCTCTTGGCATGAGAGGAAGGACTGTGCTGGGATCCCAGGTAGATGCTCACCTTCGCATTGGCTTTGGTGGGAAAGACAAGGTCTGTCCAGAAAGTATCCAGCCATGTACTATGAAAAATAGAGACATTTATTGAAGAAGATACAAGAAACATTGTACATTGGACAATAGCACCTCAGTCTCCTTCAAAATAGGCACCCTGGGACCTCACACATTTCTCCCAATCGCCATCGGCTGCCCCATCGTATTTTCCTGAATCTCATCGACAGTCTGAAATCTCTTCCCTTTCAAAGGTGATTTTATTTTTTGGAAAAAGCCAGAAGTTGCAGGGCACCAAATCTGGGCTGTGGGGGGGAGGGGGTGGCGCTACGTCACCTGGGTGATTTGATGTTTTGCCAAAAATCTCTGCACCAGACGTGATGCATGAACAGGTGCATTGTCATGAAGAGGCTGCCAGTCACCAGTTGCCCATAGCTGCAGCCTTCTGAGTCATTTGAATAATTTCCACGGAGGAATGTTCAAGCTTAGTGCAAAATTTGATGCAGATTTGTTGCTCTACTCACGCAGTCATTTTGAATGTGACAGCCACACAGTACACATGTTCACTCAATGGGTGTCTACCACCCCCACTGACTAGTACAGTGAAGTCATCATTGTTCATGCATGCGCATTCCAGTCCACTCTCTTGGCTGCCAGGTTATATGGATGCCATGCAAACCATTCTTGTTACATTAACAATGGTTGGACTTTTTCTAGACAGACCTCATATTGCTGAGCAGTGTGTTTTATTAATTCCACCACTGGGAAGAAGCTAATTCACTTTCTCAGTTCCAATGCAAAAATACCTATAAGTAAATAAATAACAAACAAATAATCATATACTACACCTGGAACAAGCAAAGACGACCAGGGCAGGCAGAGCCATGGATAGATATTGGATGAGAACCATATGGCAATGGTGGAAAAGCAGCTCCCAGAAACAGGGGCATGTTCCCAGATGAATGGGCACGCTGTGAGGATGAAGCAAGAGTTGTCCATTGTGCCAGCGTTCACTGTCCCTTCTTACAGCCTATGACGTTAACACTGGCCTTTGGAATCAGAGCTATTTTAGGCACGATTGATATGGGGAAAAAAACGTGGACCTTTTTCCTGATTCAACAAAAACAGGCGAAATATGGGTACTGTTTAAAATTATACTGAGAAATCCTTGGAAGCCTCCCTGGTAGTTATACATAAAAAAGGCGACATACCACCAAATACCACCAATTCCAGCAAACCTCAGAAATAAATCTTTTATTGAGCCTAAGTGAAACTTAGCACAATTCCTAGTCAAAGCCACATTTTCCCTGATCCCATGAAATATCTCCTCTGCAAACCCCATAAGTTCTCAGCTTAGATATCTGAGGGCTGGTAGCAGCAGAATAGAAACTCCTGTTAGTGGTCTCACTGCAGAAAAAAAAGGTGACCTCTAGAGAAACACAGTTTGAATGTATCTGGATTTAGCACCGTTAAATTATCAGCAGCAAACAGGCAGATCCTGCACCTGGCAGGAGAAGGAATTTTCAGGATGACATTGAATTTTCTTCTGGCAGACTGAAACAGCCTTAAGTATAAAACTTTGGGAGAGGCATAAAAGTATTTGTGGCTGTTTTGTTGGAAGGAATTGGTTTTTGCTTTGTTTTAATGAAAAGAATCGTGCTTTCATCAACTTTTTAATTTCACATTCTAAATTAAATTAAAATTGAATTTGTACTTCTGGACTAGAGTTAGAATTTATTTTTCAAACATTGTTGTATAAAACCTACCTTGAAAAAATTTTTAAATAAGATAGTCTATATTATTCAGCCATATAGTTAAAATGAGGGAATCCTACCATTGGCAACATGAATGGACCTTGAAGACATTATACTAAGTGAAATAAGTCAGACAGAGAAAGACAAATACTGCATGATCTGCCCTGGCTGGTGTGGCTCAGTGGATTGAGCACTGGACTGTGAAACAAAGGGTCGCTGGTTCCATTCCCAGTCAGGGCACGTGCCTGGGTTGCGGGCTAGGTCCCCAGTAGGGGGCATGCAAGAGGCAACCACACACTGATGTTTCTCTCCCTCCCTTCCCTTCTCTCTAAAAATAAATAAATAAAATCTTAAAAAAAAACCCCAAAACCAAGTACTGCATAATCTCACTCATATGTGAAACCTAAAAAAACAAAAACCAAAAAACCAAATAGGTCAGAATTGTGGCCACCGGAGGTGGAGGATGGGGTAGGGGAAACTGGAGGAAGGTGGTCAAAAGGTACAAACTTCCAGTTACAAGGTAAGTTACTAGGGGTATAATGTACAACGTAATGACTATAGTTAATACTGCTGTGTGATATTTAGGAAAGTTATTCAGAGAGTTAATTGTAAGAGTTCTCATCAGAAGGAGATACCAGTAATTAAAAAAAACTGGATCTGTATGAGATGATGGATATTAGCTATTATAATTATTTCACAATGTATGTAAATCAAATTGTACTGTGAACCTTAAACTTATACAGTGATGTATGTCGATTATTTCTCAGCAGAACTGGAAAAAACGTCCAATGGTGCTGGACGCAGAGGAGGTTCAGATTTTTTGAATTCATTTCAGGTCTGCTTTGTTTAAATATAGAAAAGGAAAGAGAGACCTATTCAACATTCTCAATTTCATTAGTCCCAGTTTCCTATTTTTATTTCCAGTCATATAATACCTAATTTCACTATTCAAAGACCAATGACTCCAGACACCCATTAAGGGGATGAGATCCTCTCTTTGAGCTCCAGTGTCTCTGTCAAAAGCAATGAGGCTGTAAGCCAGCCATGTCCAGAGTGATTCGGCACACAGCAGAATCGCAAGTACTCTGACTTCAAACGGACTGGGAAAAATGATCTAATGAGTTATTCTCTGGAGTTTGGAAGGAGGTAATTGGCCGTAAATCTGAATAATTAAAAAAGACTGAACATGTTGAAATCATTAACATTGCTCAGACCATGCAAATAACACGAACATATTTAATTTTTTAAAGCACATTTAATATTCAAAGAATATCTAAGAGAAAGTGCTGGTTTCGGTAATGTGAAATAAAACATCTAAACCTCCTCTCGCTAAAACCGTTAAGAAATGATGGCCAAGTATAACATCGTTAAAATGCATTGCTAAGCACTTTAGAAATTCTTAGGTGTCACAAACGGAGAGGAAATTAGATACTAGAGGTGTAAGTGCATGAGTTTACTCTGTGGCTTCCATAGCTGTGAAGTGGTGAGCAGGTGGTTGGCCCTGCCTCAGGGACCGGGCTCTAACGGGAAAGGTGGGGAAAGGGAAAGAAGATCAAGTCTTAGGCTCGTGAGAGGCAGAGCCAAGACACTGGCATAAAGTCAGGATCTGTGATAAGCTGCATCCGAGCTGAGAGGGCAACCCAGGGAAGAAATCAATACACCAGTAAAGAGGGCTAAAACCCTTGAGTCCTTTCCCTGGATATCAGGTCAAATTTTTTTTTAACTGAATAGTACCACAAATCAATGTATAAACTTTCAGTAATATTTGTGGGACTCTAGGGAGAGGGCAAAACAAAATACCCTAGAAATATATGTCCTCAACCTATAATATAAAGAATCCTCACAGGTAAAGCTCTGTTAGCGATTGGCCTACAATCCCGCATTACAAAACGCAGGAAGAAATAATTTACCATGATGGAAGAACATTGTACATATGTGATATAATAATCTGATAGAGACTATACATTATAGGAGTTTAACATAATTAAAGGAAACTTACCAGTGTTGGCCATGAGAGCACAGGGAATATCAGACTTATATTCCTGGTATAAACATCTCTAACACTGGACAAAATTTAGGAAGAAATATTTAAGGCTTTGGACCACAGACAGTGCAGATCTGCAATCCTTGGGAGGAAGGAAAACACACATCAAGTGAACTCCACATTCATCCTGTGCCTGAGACATTTGAGGGCACCTCGCAAGGGGTAGCGCAGGGGAGGGAGCACGGGCAGAGAGCAGGTGCCTCCCTGAGCCAAGGAAACACCATTGAAAACCAGAGCTTCGGAGGCAACAGGAAAGTCTCCATGTTAATATTGAAGTACACTTCATGACAAGAGGGATCTTTCCGTTTAAAAAGGCATAAGGATCCTAAATCCTCATGCATCTGTTAACAGCAATTCAAACTGTGGGAAGCAAAAACTGGCAGAGCTAAAACATGAAGTAGATGAATCCATAATTATAGCTGGTGATTGTATGACTCCTATCTGGTTATTATTGTTAGAACAATTAAATAAAAAGTAGTACATGGAGGATTTGTAATACTATCAAAGAATCTAACCAATCTGATGTGTAGAGAGAAATTCACCAACAACTGGCCATTCACCAAGATACATTATATGCTGGGACCAAGGGAAGTCTCAACACATTTAAAGGGGTTGAAATCATACAGAATATGTTTTCTGACCACAATGAAATGAAAAATCGACAGTAAAATGATACCTGGAAAATA
>VMDR010018371.1:0-19243 GCA_007922815.1 Macrotus californicus
ACATACTTGACACAATTTCAGTCTTTGTAAATGTGTTAAGACTTGTTTTGTGACCAGTCCTATGGTCTATCCTGGGAAATGTTCCATGTGAACTTGAGAAGAATGTATATTCTGCTACTGGATGAAATATTGTGTGTGTATGTTAGGTTCATTTGACATAAAGATGGTTCAAGTCTTTAGTGTCCTTTTGATTTTCTTGCTTTATGATGTATCCAATTTGAAAGTGAGACAATGAAGTCCCCTACTATTATTGCATTGCTGTTTATTTCTACTTTTAGATCTGTTAATGTTTACTTAATATTTTTAGATGCTGTGATATTAAAGGATATTACAGGATATTACAATTTTATTCTCTTGGTGAATCGATCTCTTCTTCATTATAAAATAATCTTCTTTGTTTCCTGTTAACAGTTTTTGACTTAAAGTATATTTTGTCTGTTGTAAGCATAGTTTTTGGTTTCCCTTCATGTGGAATATCTTTTCCTATCTCTTTACTTCGGGCTTATGTGTGTACTTAAAACCGAAGTGAATCTCTTGTAGACAGCATATACTTGGGTCTCATTTTTATCCATCAGCTACTTTATGTCTTTTTATGGGAGAATTTAATTCATTTACATGAAAGTAATTTTGATAAATAAGGACTTACTATTGCCATCTTGCTGTTTTCTGGCAGTTTTGTAGCTCCTTTGTTCCTTTCTTCCTCTTTTGCTGTCTTCCTTTGCATTACGATAACTTTCTGTAGTGTTATGCCTTCACACGACAGAAGGTTAATCTTTCTTTTGTGTATCTGTGATTAGTTTGCTTTGTGGTTACCATGAGCTTTACATAAAACATCTTGTAGTTACAATAGTCTATTTTGAACTTATAACAACTTGACTTTACATACAAAAACTCTCCCTTTTTACTCTACTTCCCCCACATTTTATGCTTTTTATTTCAGTTTACATGTTTTTGTACTATGTATCCATTAAGAAATTATTGTAGCAATACTTAAATACTTTTGTCTTTTAGAATTGAACGATTTACACACCTTTACAGTATTAAAGTATTCTGAATTTGACTATATACTTACTTTTACCAGTGAGTTTTATGTTTTTAAGTTTTCAGGTTACTAATTATTGTCCTTTCATCTCAGTTTGGAGAACTTGCTTTAGCACTTCTTGTAAGGCAGACCTAGTGGTAATGAACTCCCCGAGCTTTCGTTTGTTTGGAAAATTCTTCACGTCTCCATTTCTGAAGAACATCGTTGTTGGATTAAGTATGTTTGGTTGGCATTTCCTTTTTTTGTCTTCCAGCCCTTTGATGATATCATCCTACTCTCTCCTGACTTGCAAGTTTCTGCTCCAAAAACCTGCTCATAGACTGATGGGGCAGGGGATTCCCTTGTATGGGAGAAATTTTTTTTTCTTAAGGAGGACTTTTTTTCCACACACTGATAGCACATAAAAGAAAGTAGAAACTGACGTGATAGGTTTTTTCCCACTGACTGACCTCTGGCCAACTTGCTTATCTGCTTGCTGAAGCATCTTCAGGGTCCACTCCGTGGAAATTTGTTTTAGGAACACCGTAAGCACACTTAACAAATTGTGCATGTTGGACTAGCTTTTATCTGAAGAGGAAAAGTGAAGGTTTCATTGTCAGTTAGGAAAACTCATTTTTGATCACAAGTATAAAACTTTATTTCTTTGCCCTGCTACTTGCCTCAAGTAGTATAACCCTCCATCTGGCCTGGTCATGAGGTGTTTGGGGTAGTGAATGTTTTAGTATCTGCCTTTGATAGCCAGTAATCCTTTAGTGACATTTAGTCCTGTAAGGAAACATTTCAGCTTCTGCGTGTCAGCTTCTGAAAACAAGATCCTCATGTCACCACTGTCTTCAAGGATTTCACTATCCAGAAAGGGGAAGAGGCCCAAAGTAAACTAAAATGTAGTGAGTAAGCGCCGTGACAGTGGTGTGATCACAGAGCGTGCATGACTCACCCTGGAGGGGTGCATGTTTATGGTTCTAACACCCTGGTAGTTCCCAATCTTAAACCGTTTTTGTCGAGGTTCCCGGTTGACATTCGTTTTAGAAGTTCAGTGTGCTGTGTTAACGTGCTTAGTTAATGTTTTCAGGGAGATATATGGTTTCACCTTCCTTTTAGCCCTAACGACTCGTTAGTGAGGTATTTTGTCAAGAATAGCAACCGTAGTTTTGGGGGACTTCGTGGTCACAGGCTGCTGAGTTGTATGTTGAGGGCACTCAAAGGTGCAAAGCACAGGCCTCCTTTGAAGGGCACAGTCTTCTGGGAGAAATAGCGTTTAGAGAAAAGGACACGTACGATGCAGAAGCAACTTAAATTTTTGCGAGATTCTGTAGTTTTTAATGTACCATCACATTTATTCTTTATGGTAGACTTGTTGGGCAGGTTGTTGGAAGTACTCATTTTATAAATAAGAAAATTTAGTGGTTTCCCACAATTACACAACTAATGTTTGGCAGAGATAGCACCTGAAACCACTTTTAACTTTTAAAAGCACTTTAACTTGATAGCACTCTGTAATGTGACTTAGTAAGAACTGAGTAGTTCATGTGGAAGTCAAAGAAGAGGGCTTCACGAGCCCTGTCCAGGCACCAAAGAGTGTATCAGGGCTTGGTGTGCAGCAGAGACATGGAGTCTGGCCTGGGCCTGGACCAAATGCTGAGCAAAGAACAAAAATACGAAAGTCTGAGTTGAGAAAAACCCAAGAAGCAGAATCCAAATGGAAATTTAAGACGAGAACTGTTAGGGATTTTGAGAAAGACAGTGGGAAATCTGGGAATGTGTGAGGCAGTTTTTAGCCCAGCTCAATTGCACACTCTATTTTGAAGGCTGAATCCCTTCCCTTCCGATCTCCTAGGCACAGAGCATTCTGAATCTAAATTTTAATGCGATTAGTAAGGTGTAGGGATGTTTATTTATATTTTGCATGAATTATACAGTCATATGTTAAGGTTGACGTATTGCTGATCCTATTGCATGTATTTTATTTCCAAGATTTGTATTTTAGAACTTCACTTTTTGAACTTTGTTGATGAAATGTTCTAGGTCTGCAATATTTCAAGTGCTCAGTACTCACATGTAGCTAGTGGCTACCATATTGGACAGAATGATAAACATAAATTCTTTTTTAAAATATATTGCAAAGTAATACATGCACATATAATAATATTCAAAGTGTTTAGGAAGTAAAAAATGAAAACAAAAGTATTTTCCCCTGTCTTTCTCTCAACCAAAAATCGTATATCCTTTCAGAGAAAAAAAAAGTGTATCCAGCAAAATTTTATATGTGTATGCTTTTTATAAACCACAAAATTGATTATATTAGGTGTGCTGTTTGGCATTTAAAAAAAAATTAAAACTCTGTCTTTGATATCTTGATGCAGTAATATATTTAGCTTTAATTTTCTGTTTTAAGGGTTTCGTTGTTTGGAAATGAAATTTATTCATTCTGTATTCTAGGCTTTTGTATTGTTTCCCATTTTTATTTTTTATTTTGCTCTTCAAATATTGCTGTAATATATATGGCCATTATTGAGCTTGTCTGTAGGGATGACTCCTAGAGGTACAATTGATGAATGGTACTCCATGGCAAGTGCTGTTTCTAAGCAAAGAGGGAGTGAGAATCTGACATGAGGGTAGGGCACAAACAGTAAAGACTGGTGGAAAAGGGGACCAGAGACAAAGGAGAGGTAAAGAAGCTCTATCTGTGAGAGGACATGATACATATTTGTGTCAATAGTCTTACAGGTAGCCTTTAAGTTTATTCAGTGCCATCCCTCCTGGGAGTACTTAAGAAAAAAGTTTTAAATATCAGTGTATTTTATTGCAAATATATATGTAACTACTATTGTGTTTAGTTTTATTATAAAAATATAGCATATTGATTATATTTAAGGTTGGAAAATGCAAGAAAATACAAAGCAGAAGACTAATTTCACCCATACTCAGAGAAACCAACATTAATACTTTAATCTCTTATTTCTGTGTATTAGTTTTTACATAGCTGAGGTCATACTGTACATACATGTGTTCATGTCTGTACTTTCCTTTGCTTATCATCTTAATCTTGTTGATTTTCTTTTATTACTCTTTGCCTGATTTGTTTTTTAGGTAATAGAAATCTAACATTGTTTTGGAATGAATTTGGATACCAGAATAACAAGGACATGGAGAGGTCTTTAGATTGTATTCAGTTTCAAAGAAGACAAGCCATGGCCATCCCATTCATGATTCAGTGTGGTAAGTGTTCAGTTTCACTCCAATTAGTAATCACTTAGTGAGTTCTAAATACGCAAGTCATTGCGTTCATCAGTGGGCTGTGAGGGAGACAAAGGTGGTGGGTAAGACCTGATTCTCACTTTTCAATGAGGTTAGGGTCTGGGAACAAGGTTAAAATAACCATGAAAATAATTATAATGAGATGAAATTAAGATAAATGATGTAAAAGAGGCACAGATTTCTTTGAGGATTCAATGGGGAAGAAGAGGAAGTTGAGGCAAGGCTTCATGACAGAGGTAGCCTTTCCCACGATCTTTAAATAGAATTTTGATAGGCAGAGATGTAGCAGGAGATAAGTGTTAACGTCAGGTGTACATTCAGCTAAAATTTTAGGGGTGGAATAATAGAAATAGTCACCTTTCTATTTTTAATACCTAGTATTATATTAAATACAGGGTCCAATACAAATAACACACCTTTTTAAATACAGAATCTTTTATTACAAAATCATGAGCATGTAATTCTGTAACATAACAATATCACTCTCAAGCACACCATGTATTTTAAGTGAAATGTTCACATTGCTGCCATCTTGTGCAAGACATTCACATACCCTACCAACCACACTCAAACAAGACTGACTTCTGCCAGACCCTGTATATAGTTGGTACTTAGTAATTGACTACTGAATAAATGAATGATGAGTAAACAATAGAAATATCAGGTTGAACAAACATGTTAGAGGACCTGAATGCCAGAATAAGTAGTTTTTACTTTGATAGACAATGGAGAGGCATTGGACATTATTCAGTAGCAGAATGACTTCACTGATGCGTTGAGCACTGACTGTGTTCCTCTGGATACTCCTTCTAGTCACCATACAAAGGATTAGAGAATGAAAGACACTCTTTACTGTCTGCAAGAAATTTGCTGTCCTTCGAGGGATTAACACTAACAAATAAAGCACACTATGGTGTTTAAAATGTAGTTTTTTACACTGTGCCAAGTGAACGAACACCTTGCTAACCTTGAGCATGGGGTAATCCAAAGAGGACCTGATGGGTGTGATGTGTGCAAGGCATGAACAGAATCCCATTTCCAGTATTATGGAGCTCCATGGAACTGGGAAAACTCCTTAATTTCTCTAAGCCTCAGTTTCCTTATTTATAACATGAGGTCAGTATTTATAGCTACATCACACAGTTTTGTGCCAACGAAGTGTATTGACACATGTAAAGTTTACTAAGTGTTCAGGATTGTGTACTAAGGTTTGCCAGAGAAACAGAATTAATAGAATGGATGGGTGGGTGGGCACACACTATGTTCTATATTATATATAGATATTACATATATAATATCCACAGGATATAGTAGATAGATATTAATTATAGAGAATTGGCTTACATGATTATGGAGCCTAACAAGTCCTAAGATCTTCAGTCAGCAAGCTGGAGACCCAGGGGGGACATTGGTTTAATTCCAGTTGGAGTCCGAAGGCCTGAGAACCAAGAGACCCAACGACATAGCTCCAGCCTGAATGTTTGACAGGCTCAATACACAGGAAGAACTGATTTTTTAAATTTGAATCAGAAGACAGGGAAAGACTAATGTCCCAGCTGAAGAGAGTCAAGAAGGAGAAGTTCTTTTTTACTCTCAAGAGGGTCAGCCTTTTTTGGGTTCTATTTAGGCCTTCAACTGATTGGATGAGGCCCACCCACATTAAAGAGGACGATCTGCTTTACTCATTCTACCAATTCAAATGTTAATCTCATTCAGAACACCCTTGCAGACCCACTTAGAATAATGTCTGGCTAACTCTCTGGGCACCCTATAGCCCAGTCAAATGGACATAAAATTAACCACCACAGATAATGTGTAGCATTGTTGGCTTTTATCATTATTATGTATTTTAATCCTCAGTAACCTTTTTAGGTAAGGACTAATATTAATCTGTTCTTACAGATGATGATTCTGAAACAGGCACATAATTTATCCATGATTGTAGCCATACTGAGCGGTGGAGATATTCAGGTTCTTCCCCACAGTGCACACTGCCTCTGTTTCAGATGAACAGAGAGTAGAGTTTACCTAAGAGCCATTAACGATGTGTCTGGAAGGAATTCAGGATTAATATTAAGAATAGCCTGGAGATAAGATCATATGGTTTTTGTACCACCTGGCTTACTTCATTTAACATAATGCTCTGCAGTTCATTGATGCTGTCACAAAGAGTAGGAACTCCTTTCTTTCTGCTGCGTAGTATTCCATCATGTAAATGTACCACAGTTTTCTGATCCATTCATTTACTGATGGGACCTAATCACCAAAACAAGCAGGCAAAATATAACCAGAGACATTGAAATTAAGAACAAACTGACAGTAACCAGAGGGGAGGTGGGAGGGGACAATGGGGGGAAAAGGAGGAAGGGTTGTCAGGAACATGTACAAAGGACACATGGACAAAGCCAAGGGGGGCTGGGATCAGGGGAGGGAGGTTGGGATGGCGGAGTAGGAGGAGTGGAGGGGGAAAATGGAGACAACAGTACTTGAACAACAATAAAAACAAAGTAAAAAAAAAAAAAGAATAGCCTGGAGAAAATGGAGTGCCTTGGTCCTAAAAGCAAGGAGGGACTGAAAGGCAGACATGGACAAAGAAGTCAAAGAAAATGGGAAAGTCAAGTCACTGGAAGTCTTCATGTGGTTTAAGAAGAGGTGGAGAGGGATCTAGAAAAAATTTTTTGGCTGAAAGTAGCAGAAACCAATTGAGAAGAACTTAAGCAATAACAACAACAAGAACAGTAATGGGTTGGTAGTGTCCTAGGTTAGTTTATAGAATCCTAGCTTAGTTTGCGAAGTGCAGTGGAATATGGCCAAGGATTCTCTCGTCTTTTGCTCAGAAGATCCCTCATACTTCTGGTGTGTGCAACCTGACATCTTATATGATGGATTCCCTTCCGACTGCAGTGTTTCTTGTGTGTGATTTTGCTGTGATTTTCAGATCTTTGCCTGAAATGGAGAGTCTTGCCACTCTCTACTAATTATCAGGAAAAAGAACTTGTTGACATCTGGATTTGTGCTGATAACCCTAACCGCTTGGAAAACAGGTAACTTTTGATAGTTTCCTAAAATTCTCTCTCTATTTTAATTCCTAAAATACATATGTATGGAACTGGGAAAAGCCAGCTGCAGATACATTTTAGCTTAGTGGCTGTCATCCCCTAGAATTCTTTCTAGCAGCTCGCCCGCTGTGGACAGAGATTTCATTTGTGTGCTTTTCCAACAAGATAAAAAAGACCTGCATGTAACGATTTGCAAAAGCTGGGGTGTACAGCTCTGTGCTTTCGCTGGTGGGAGACTGTGACCGGTGGGAGACTGTGACTGGTGTTTAAGAATTCTGCCCTTCAGTTCCTTTTCACACAGCACAGTGCCTTATCATACAGGAGTTTCATCCAGAGGGTGTCTCCGGGGGGCCTAAACCGTTAGACCATGTGCTTTTTCTGTTTAAGTCATATATTGATTTCATTGCTTAGTGCTCTTGGAGGAAGAAGTTCAGACTAAGACAGGAAAAAGACCGATTAAATATTGATGAATGTGTTATTATAAGCCCTTTTAGGCTCATTCTTTTTCTTTTGGGGTGGGAGAAGAGTTAGTATACCTCTTTAATAAAAGTACTCCTAAATCAAGCAATTGCTTTTCTGTGGAGTTTGCTCCTAGTCCTTTGGCCTGCGTAAGTCAATCAATATTGCTAATACAGACATTAGGGTAATAGCTCTTGTTGGATTATTTTTATCCGGCCTTGAAAAAAAGAGCAAATAAAAAATTAAAAAAGAAAACATTCAGAAACTGCTACTAAAGCTCCAGCCACCTGCAGTCCCCAGGTTAATCACATCTGGACTCTAAGGAAAAACCTCAGATGACAGGGGTCTTAGACTTCACTTAACCCAGGGTGTTTTCAGTTTCCCTTTCTTGGTTTGCAGCAGAACCTGTTCGTGGCCCCCCGCAACCCCCCATAAAATTTGCTTCAGACCCAAAATATATGAAACAGATAAATGCCTGCTTTGAACTGTAGCTTGAAAATGTAAATAAAATTGATGGTAGTCCCAACCCTCAAAAAATAGTTAATCATATCGATCACTTACTTTGAGCTAAGACCTTTTCACACAACGTAGGATAGTGTTTTAGAGTTCAGCCCCTGGAGACAGGCTGCGGGGTTGGACGCGTAGCTCCATGAGCTGTGAAACCTTGGACAAGTGTCCAGTCTCTTTTTAACTCAGCTTTCCGTCACCTAGCATGAGATGTGATAATAGTATCTTTTGCATCTTTTCTGGGTCTAGCTGAACACCTTGTAAGGTCAGTCTGCTATGTCCCTGGTCACTGGGGGGCTCTTTGAAAACAAGCCGTGAGAATTTTGGCCCCTCTCCACAGATTTAATCACAGAACTGGGAATCTGTCCTCTACAGTTGTCCTTGTCTCTAAACTGTCATTGCTTATACTCTTACCCTCTTCTCCTTGAATAGTGGTGATGCCTTCCAAGAGCACTGCTTCAAAGCTGCATTAATTCTGTCTCTTTTACACATCAAAACAGTGCCACTTGTGATGACAGCCTAGATTAATTTAGCCATGTTGACAGAAAACTGATGGACCTTAAAAGTCTAAAATGCAGAAAGTCTTTTATGTTTATAATTTCATCTTAAGTCCTCGATTCTTTAAATATATGGACATAATTTTGGCCATCTGCATTTTATATCCACTGAAAAGATTATGACAAAAATATGCTTAAAGTGACAGCAAGAGTTTTAGGGGAGATGTAAAGAAAACATTTCTCGTTATAAAGGCAGTTGCATAAAAGTGGGCACTTCTTTACGGGAGATTGTTGACAGCAAGTAGATATGGTGGTTTTCGGGGGAAGGGAAACTGACCTCACTCAGTCCTCTGATTCAGTATGGTAGGCTGGGCCGTGCACACTCTGAGAATATACTGTGAAATAGACTATTATTAGACAAAGCCCTGAGGAATATGTGCCATTGGATTGGGGTAGAGTCACACGAAGTTGGAATGTTGAAGTGATGAGACGTGGAGCATTGTTATTTATTAGCAATATTTGATGAATGGAAGGACAGAGTAATGGGGTGAAAAGTGGCATTATCTGTATTCACAGAAAACATAGTTTATTGTCGGTAGTTAATTGCCAGTTGTCAGCAGCGTTAATGCCAGTGAACAGCATTTGAATAAACGATGTGTGTAACCAGAACTTGGGCAAGAAACGTAATAACAGCACTTTGACACAGCAATTACATATGTGATCTCATCTCATCCTTACAGTAACCCCATGACTTTCTCTGCTTCTCAGAAGAGCAAACACTGAGGCTAAGAGAAGTCCCATGACTTGTCCAGGATGCCTTCCTAGAGCTGAAACTGAAAGCCACGATTTTGAGGCAAAACGTACACTCTTCCCGCCGCCTGACCACACCACTCTCTGAAGGCATCCTTTACATTCGAGAAAGCTCCCTGCCCGCCTATTCCTTTATGATGGCACCATACCCCATTCTACCGATGGTGGTCTCAGAGTTGGTGGCTCAGGCTGGGTGAAGTGGAGCCCTTTTTTTCCCGACCACCGAAGCCTCTTTTTGTTTTCCACTTTCAGCACAGAGGGAGGTTAGACACTGTGGTCACAGCACCCCAGAAAGAGCTCAGTGCGTTGCTGTTCCATTCGTGCTCTGTGTTTTCCTGCCTTGAAAGCAGGGATCTCCAGCGGAGTGAAAATGACTGTCATTTCACCAAAAAAAGTCTGAATGTTGAAAAGGATATTAAAAAATATCTGTGGCTTGAATTGTATATTCAAATTTAATTTGTTTCCAAAAATCTTTTGAACGCAAGTGAATGAATCTCACTTTAATAAAAATGCTTGTGGCTTCTCTTTCGTGAATAAAAATGTAACACTGCCACAAGGTCCTTTCCTCCGTGCGGTGGAGGCCTTGCAGGTGCTGCCCCGCAGGTGCTTCATCTCAGCACTGCGGGGCGCACGCCCAGTAGGTGTCCGCCGACGTGTTTTTCTACCACCTTTCTTTGAAAATAACAAAACCAACAAATACCGTGTGTGGGTGGAATTGGTTTGTTTTGTTTTTTTCACTGTGGTACTTGAATTTGGTTGTACGGGGGTTCTTCTCTGTGGTGGGGGCAGGAAAAATACAAGCTGCTGCTCCCCCAATGCAGAGAAATCGTGGGTTTGATCTGCTCCACTTTTCCTGCACTGTTTCAG
Organism: Macrotus californicus; assembly: GCA_007922815.1. Classification (NCBI taxonomy): domain Eukaryota; kingdom Metazoa; phylum Chordata; class Mammalia; order Chiroptera; family Phyllostomidae; genus Macrotus; species Macrotus californicus. The sequence continues at coordinate 10,500 of VMDR010018371.1, forward strand.
AAGGCCCTCTCTCTATTCTCAACCTCCCCCCCCTTCTCCCCGCCTCACGCACATTTATTTTGTCCTGTCCCTCTCCTTTTGGTACGCGTGTGATAGAGAAACCCGTGTTCAACCCAGGCTCTGAGAATTGACCTTAACATTCGCACCTTAACAGCGCACACCCAGGCATGAATCAAAGCCATGCCCAGTGGCAGTTAGTTGAGCCTCTTTCCCTTGCCAAGCCTCGATACCGAGGGGAACAATATAATCTCTCAGCTTTTCAGCAGCCTGGCTCACTCAGCTCCCGGAACACAGCCACAAAACCAAAAGTAGGGGAAAAGAGGCCTCAAACCTTCCAAATCATATGTCTCAAAAGTCTTTATTGCTTTTTGTAGCCATAACAAGGGAAGTCCTCTTTCACAGCCTGTTGTTGTCATTTACACACAATTCTACTTGATGATACAACACATGTGCCAACCCACCAGTGATTAGAAACAGCCCATCAGAAAGGCTGGGAAGCAGAGTGATCAGCAGCAGCAGACACGCTGACAGCAGCAGGGAGAAGACTGTTGAAGCAGGGGGCGTGTCACTGGGGGGGAGGGGTGGGGGGCTGCTTAGCAAAAGGCTCCACCCTGCCCCCAAGGCTGCCAGTGAGCACATTCTTTCACAGCAGTCACTGGTCTTCACAGTGATCCTGAATATTTGTGCAAAGGATCTGTGAGTTCCAGGGGCCAGTTGTTTGGTGTATTGTGGACAGACATCTGGCTCTCTGTCCCTAATGTTTTGGGGGAAATGTTTAGCAGGAATAAGATATGCTTTAATTATCTAAAAACATTTTTGCAAAAGGTCTCACTGATGATAATGCAAGATAAATGAAGCATTAGTAAATAATGAAGACCTCAGTCCGGTAAATACATACTACCTTTCACATTTTGCAGTAAGCTCTTTTTTTTTTATTAAGCTATTTTTTCATGCAAATTGGAGGTTTAAAGTCATGTATTACCTACGGTCATCAATACAGTGCTCTTCCTTTATATTCAAACGTTGGATATAGGACATAATGAGAAAGTCCTTGTAGAAGTGAATAACCTTTTACAGACAGTGAGTAGTTTTATATTTCCTCCTGACGTTGTTACCTCTTGTACTTGCTGACTGCAAAGTTGCCATCAGAAGGAATGCCTGCCTCCCATCCCCCTGGGCACCATGAGCACGGTATCGCCATCAAAAAACGAGAAAGACAAGAGACTTCAAGAGTCAGTCCAAAGGTACCAGAATCGCCTGGCGGAACAACAGCCGCAAGTAAGCAGTTACTAATTCTTTCCAAGATCTACGCTGACACTTGAGCTGTTGGTTTTACGTGTGCAAACTGACTGATGTGGTGTACCCAGGTAAAATGTTCAGCCCTTTGTTCTCTCCTCTTTTATCTCCTTCTTTTAATTTTGGATCTAAGGACTGTTCTAGAGGTGAGCATAAGTACCCCAGGGGTCCAAGCAGGGAGGCGAGTTCTTAAAAACTACCGTGCATGAGCTGCCTAAGTCCAGCTGCACAGCAGTGCGTGTGAGGAAGGGGGGTTTATTTCCATTCTGCGAATGCACATAGAGCCTCATAGAGGTCAGCCAGCATCGCAAAGGTCACGTGGTCAAGGTCACTGGGACACCCATCTATATGACTCCAAAGGATAGGCTCATTTTATTTTTTCCCTAAGGGTGGATTTTTGAGGTAAAGAGTTGTTCTTTTAAAAAAATTAGCCTATTAATACAGAAACTCAGAATCATATTTAATTGTTAAGAAAATGCAATAAGTAAAACATTACTATCAGTAAATGTAGGTAACCATGACAATTTCAAGTGAAGGAAAAGGTGGCATGCAGAAATATTGTTTTAATTCTGTTTACTTTATGGATTTGGCACCCAAATTTAACATTTTCTAATTGTGTAGCATGTCACCTTCCTCAAATGGAACTTGAGAAGGTCAGCGGCCTATGTCCACATGTCTGACCCCTCCCTGGATGTCAGGACATAAAATACTCATTCAAATAGAAGACTCTTTTGCAGAGGGGGAGTTCAGACCCCCTGAACTTAATGCCATGTTAGAATGTGTATTCATGGGCTTTTACAAGGTGACCTTTCTCTTTCTACCTGTTTCCTTTCTTTCCTCTCCCACCTTGCTAGGGATCTGCCTGCAAGTCAGCTACCACCTGGATTCACAGCCAAAGGAGAGCTGACCCTCCCCTTTTAGCCTGGAGTCAGAGGGTTTCTTTAGAGAAAATACTGAGAGTCACTCCAGAAACACATTCTCCAGGGCACCACCCCCTCCCCCCGCCAACCCCATGCCCCTAAAAGCGGCTCAACTTTCTACAATTTTAGAGTCTGTAGTTGCGGGTTCGAGAACAGGTCAGAAATAAAGGTATCACAGCCTGCGGTTATTTTTATAAACAGGTAGGTAAGGTCAGATCCTTCCAATGTGGAATGTCTTAGTCTGTTCTGTTTCTTACTGTTTTTACTGCTCTTTGTAGCTCTGTGAAGGCATTCAGCACACCCCAAATTGCTTTTATCTTTGTTGGATTAGTTTTCCCTGTAAAGATCAGAGCTGACCCTTGGAAGTAATAGTGCCAATCATAAAGTTTTAATTATGTTCCTGTTTAGGATTGGATGTTTTATTCATTAGTGAGGTAGAGATTTTGATGGTAGCTGATGGAATAATAGAGTTGGGCCGTCTATTCTGCTTATTCTTTCTTTCTTTCTTTCTTTTTTTTGGTAGCTGATTTTTTCACATAAAGTTGAGCCAGGTTTATAGATTCAGTCTGTTTCAAATATAAACAAAAAGTTTAGCAGTACTCAAATAGAAACCTACTTCCACCAGTTCAAAGAACACAGACCCCTCACCATTTTCCCTGCCCCCTATTGTGAAAATAAGCCTAGCATCTCATTATCAGGAAATAATTGGATGCATGCCACGGAATGATGGTTTGCCCACCTCCTGCTCTCTCTCCCAGCTCCCCACTACCAATGCCCACTTATCCATTGACCAGACCTGTGCAGCTAGTATAAAAATGACCTAAATTTACATACCCCGTTTCCTACTGTCTTGTCCAGATCTAAGAAATGTAGAGCTAAGTAAATCAAAGGGCTTCTGGAACTCAGAATCTGTGGTTCTGTGGTTTCTGTCACTGACGTGTGGGAGGAGTATATTAATGGCAGGTAACATTACGGCACTAGTATCAGGAACAGCAGCTACAGCCTCTTCTCCACCCCCCAGCCACCCCCCTGGTGTGGAGAGTGACTAAGTCTGACTTGTAGGAGCAACACCCACAGGCTACTCTAGTTACAGAATATTCAAATGAGTTAGAAACTATTTTGACAAAAGAGGTATTCCCATGATTGGATCTGTTCTTCCAGGACAAAATGAAGTAGCTGAGTCCAAGGCTGTCATTTCAGCAAATGGTATCTTACATAATTCCCACCACATTCCAGCCAGTTAACAACAATTATAACAACAGAGGGAAGGGGAGTTCAAAGAAGTTAAATCACTTGAATCAGGTCACATATCTTTAAGTGGGGAAGTTGGAATTTGTTTCGTTTTTGCCAGGATAACTACAGACACAACGGACCTGAGAACAATTACAAAGGCAACAAACTGATAGATTGCAAATCATATTTGTTAAGGGAAAAACGTTAAGCTTTCCCTAGTAAACCTAATAGAGTTCAAATTCAACAACTGATAAACTGTGTCAGCAAGCCAAGACCCTCTCTATAACCTGTGCTTCTGAAACAGTCTGTTCGTTCCACTTTCTCCTTTCTGAGAAAATGAATGAGTAATCTGTTCCTGAACTGCGTGGTGCCAGCTCCTTCTATACTGAGTGAAAAGTGCCACCTGCTGGCCAAACAACGGAGCATTTCTATTTTCACTGTGTCTCGAATTGCTCAGCTACTGATGGGCATATCATCTGGATAATTGTTATTCTGTTTTTCAGTAAACCCAGACACCAATTTAAAACCATAAAGTAGAGCTATAAAATCAATTTCTCTGATGTTGAGGAACATCCCCCCTTTCTTAGTTTGAACTCACAATTCAGATTCTTTTCTGCCTTCCATCGTGTGACAAGGACGAATGTGTCATGATCATGCACAAGAAATATAGTTTGCGGTGCATTTCATTTAGGGGTTTTTTGTATCACTTTAAATGCACTTGATGCTCTCAATCCCTGTAAGACAGACAGTAACTTGATTCTCTGAATGAAGCCCACTCTACACTTACCCATTTGTACTTATGTAATATTGATGGGTGGTATGTTTCTGTGATCAGTGTGTTTGTGCAGATGGGCTGTATTGCTTATATACCCTCTAGATCTTTCTGGGTTAATCTTTTCTGATCAATGAACTTCATTTCCTACAGTAAGTCCAGAATCTTTCTTACCCAACCCTGGTTACTTTTCTGGCATTAGCTTCTTCCCTCCTGTAGGGCTCTCCCTCGCGCTGCTGCTGTTCCTGACGTGTGCTCTCCACTTCTGCGCTGCTCTGGGGGCCTGCCTTCCTGCTTCTTGTCTGAAGTGGCCTCTCCTCTCCTCTCATCCTTCAAGGTCGGAAACAAATGCAATTCCTCTATGAAGTCTTTTCTCATTTTCCTTTGTCCTTGATGCATGTCTCTCTACAAGCATGTTTTACTTTCTACCTGGTATTGTAGTTACTCTTGTGTCTAATGTCTCCTATAATAGACTGTATGTTTTTCGAAAGAAGGGACCATTTTTATTTATCTTTGGATTCCCAATAATGCGTAGGCCTGGGTCTTTTATGTAATGTGTGTTTGCCAAAAAAGAGCAAAGGATCAAAGGCATTTGATTTATGCAGAATTCTTTACAAGTAGGTACAAAAATACATATTTCTCAGTTGATTGGATTGGTTGGCTCTCCATAGGTTATGCTCAAAACCTTTTGCGTATGTTGTTGGAAACCAAAATGTCCTCAACTTGGTCAAAATAAAGAGCTGCATTTGGATGGGAGTAGAGAGACTGTGTTTGGAGTATATTTGTCACATTCACAGTCTTTACATCAAATGAATAGCCTGTGCAGAATTCCATGCCGACTGGAAAAGAGCTCCAGCAGTAGCATTCCATCCTTTTGTAGTGCTCACGTGGACACAAGAATTGAAATAGTTAGTGTGATAAGCCCCACATCAGTTGTTTTAGCAGCAAATGTGGAGCAGAGAAGACATTCTGCACATTTAGCTGTGTTTTCCAATGGAAACCGCATGTCTGAGTACAGCTTCATAATGAAGAATGGGAACACATTTTCCCATTTACAGTTTAATCTTTTTAATGTGTCATTTTCGTGTAGGATGCTGAGATTTCAAATCTGTATAACTACACAGACAGATGTCTCAGAAAATATATTTATTCATCAAGAGTACTTTCCAGCGTCCTTACATAAACTCCATAATCTAAAATTTATGACACCTAAAGACCTTTGTCTAACAAGAGGCTATTATACTCACTGCAGTTGAAATATTTTACTTTATTTCTCTTGCTACAAAGATCTTATTTCTCTATGGTGATGCATTGCTTTTCCAAAAGGGATAATGCCTAATATATTCATACTTGTAGGCCCTGTGTTAACAGAATAGCAAATGAGACGTTAAATGAATTGCTCATGACAAAGTACTTTAGAAGTTTCTTTTTTTTAAATTACTTTATTGTTGTTCAATTACAGTTTGCATTTTCCCACCACCATCCCCCCCCCCCCGCCCCCGCCCCGCCCCAGCCAATCCCACCCCCCTCCCCCGCTCCCACCCTCCCCCTTGGTTATGTCCATGTGTCCTTTATAGTGTTTCCTGGAAACCCTTCCCTGCATTGTTCCCTCCCCCTTCTCCTCTGGCCATTGTTAGATTGTTCTTAGTTTCAATGGTCATCATAAACAAATCAACAGACAAGTGTTGGAGAGGATGTGGAGAAAAGGGAACCCTAGTGCACTGTTGGTGGGATTGTAGACTGGTGCAGCCACTGTGGAAAACAGTATGGGATTTCCTTAAAAGTTTCTTAAAGGCGCACATCCTGGGTTTTTTTTTTCATGTACCTCCCACCATCACTCCTGGCTCACTGTTGGGCATAGTAGGTGTTTAACAAAAAGCTATTCAACTTCTGAATTATTTTCTTATTCTTTGTTGAGGAATTGGTGTCATGTTACCTGGCAGAACAGCATCCTTAGTTGACTAAACAAACGGGCAGCACCAGCAGTTGGACATCCAACAGTCTGGCTTGGGGGCAGTGTGCTGTGGAGAGTCCAAGGTAGTCCTTGCTCTTGCTTCATCAGTCAGCCTGTTCTGCCCTGGCAATTGGGACCAAGCAATTCCATCCATTGTTGCTTACTCCAGGGTTTCACAGAAGTGACCAAACGCTGCCACTGAGGGCTTATGTGAGTCCAGAGGGAGCTCATTGTTACTCCAAGAGGGACAGAAGTAGCTTTGACAGTGGCAGGCAGTCTTGCCACATGTCAATCAGGCATTTCTAGTCTATCCACAGAGATGGAGAAATAAGTGGAGGTTCAGGTGTATTGCCCGAAATGATGTTTAATGGAGGGAATACTAATTTGGGCTTCAATGCAAATATGCCTATTGGATCTCTGCCCTACAAAAATTCCTTAAGCACCTGAACTGTCTGTACAACCAGTTCTCAATTAATGTGCATGCTAATCGGGAACAATCAGAGCCTGCCTGTTATCATAGCTACACCTCAGGACCTGTTTCCTGAGTCTGCTCAGACTATGGTACAGGTGTTTGACTTCCTTCCAAAGCAGGCTGCTCACTGGCTCCTTCTGAGGAAACCCTGTGCCTCTGAGCCTGCATTTCTGAGTGCCAGCACTACTGAGGCCTCCCCTCTGACCTTGGATCCTGCTCATCTCGTTAGACCTAATCTCCCCAGTTACTTAGGACCCAGCTTGTTCCAAGTCTGAGTTGCAAGGGTGTGATTGTCTCTTGGCACACCAGGGTTCCAACTGGTGTTTGTCTCTGACCTTTGCCTCACAGTGGCCTGGGTCATCCTTCCACTTTTCAGAGACTCCTCAGTTGTGTGCTCACCCTCTGACGTCTAGTTTCTTTCTGTCACCTGGTATTTGACTCCTTTTATTCCTTGTCCACCCCTTCCCTTCTGGTCACCACCATTCCATTGTCTGTATAAGTTTGGTTCTTTGTTTGTTGCTTTTTGTTTTATATGCCACATATGAGTGAAACCATGCAATTCCTGTACTTTTCTGTCGGACTTACTTCACTTAGCATAATACTCCCAAGATCCATCTGTGTTGTTGCAAATGGCAATGTTTCATCTCTTTGATGGCTGAGTAGTACTCCACAGTATGTATGTGCCTCTTCTCTATCCGGTCATTCACTGAAGGACAGGTGTGTTGTTTCCACATCTTGGCTATTGTAAATAATGCTGCAGTGAACATAGGGGCGCATATATATTCTGGCCCATTTTTAATCAATTGTTTGTTTTTCTATTGTTGAGTTTTAGGAGTTCTTTGTACATTTTGTGTAATGTTTTGGTCTTTTATCAGATGCTTCTTTTGTAAACATTTTCTCCCAATCTGTGGCTTGTCTTCTCATTGTCTTATCCATTGGTCTTTATAACTGAAAGGCCATTTCTCACATAAGTAAGATAAGTTTCACAGAGTAAGGCAGGTGGGGCGAGGATTCAATGAATAGTAAAGAAATGGGAGCCATGATTAATAAGCTGCTTTAGGAAATTTTTAAAGGGGCAGAGAAGGTAGGAGGGTAGTTGAGGTTGAGTTAAGTCTGTGGTTGGGAGAGCCCTGACAATGTTTCTGGACCAAGAGAAAGGAGCCGGTGAAGTGGGAGAAAGTTCTCAGCAGAGATGAGGCCTGATTGGCACAGAAAAGTTCCAGCAAAGACAGGAATGAAGGATTACTAGGACTCAGGTAGAGAGCGTAAGTTAGGATAAGAAGATGGACATTTTTTCCCTCAGACTGTGGGAGAGAAGTTAAAGGTATTCACACACACCGAATAAAAGGAGATTCAATGTGTTCATAATTGGAATATGTCCAAAGAAGAAATAAGGGAAGAACACATTTTTAAAGATAGAAATCAGGAAAAATTTTCAAGTTTTCAAGAAAAAACAAACAAACTTGAAGCTACATATTTGAAACAGTGCACACTACATGGTAGGGAAAACTGTCTCAGAATAGTCAACAGTCAGGCATATTCTAGTAAAGCTACTCAACTGTAAAGAAAAAAATAGGATCCTTTGGTTAATAGGCATAAAGATCAAATCACTTACAGGGGAGAACAACATTTAGATTGGCTTCAAATTCTCCATAAAAATGGCAGCTCCAGGTGGTAGTGAAGTAAACTGTAAGATCCTCAAGGAAAGGAGTGTAAATCAAGAATTTTATATTCACCATACCATTGTAAAATTAAAAATCTACAAATAATTTTGAAAATAGGGAAAAAAGCCTCAGGAAATATTGTTCTCGTGACTCCTTTTGAGGAAACAACTAGAAGTGAAACTTGAACCAGCCAAGAAATACCTGAAAATTCTACAACAAAGAACCGGAAATAAGCATTGACTACATTTAACTATAGAAATAAGACTAAAACATGTGACATAAGGTACCAAACTGAATGTAAATGTCCTAGAAATGTAGTAACGATTCAGCTAACAAAAATAGGAGGTCAAGAACACAAGGTGAAAGGTAAGTTGTTTGCCTCATCTGTGCTAGAAGATGAAGATGCATCATTTAAGCAATTTAAGCAAAGGAT
>VMDR010018372.1:0-19242 GCA_007922815.1 Macrotus californicus
TACATTTACAGAATAGGATATTAGTCATAAAAAAGAAGGCAATTGTGCCTTTTGCGACAGCATGGATAGACCTGGAGAGCATTATGCTAAGTGAAATAAGCCAGTCAGAGAAAAACAAATACCATATGATTTCACTTGTATATGAAATCTAAGGAGCCACATGAATTAACACAGAAAATAGAGACACACTCATAGATACAGAGAACAGACTGACAGGTCAGGGGGTCGGGGGTTGGAAAAGGTAAAGGGATTAAGCAAAATTTAAAAAAAAAAACCCTCCTAGACACAGACAACAGTAGGATGATTGCCGGGGGAAAAACGGGTGGAAGGAGGTAGAAGAGGGTAAAGGTGGGGTAAGTGGTGATGGAAGGAGACTTGGGGTGGTAAACACACAATACAATATATAGATGATGAATTACAGAATTATACACCTAAAACCCATATAATTTTGTTAACCAATAGCACCCCGATAAATTCAATTAAAATAAATAAAATAAGCAAAAAGAAAAAAAGAAAAATGTTGAGTCGATATTTCACAAAGCAGAAAAAGGGTAATTTAAGTAGGTAGACATTGGTGAACTTAACATCAGTCATGAACAAACTGTGTTTAGACTGATGTCTTAGGCACTTATTGAAAATTAGGGCCTGGTGATGACTGGGAATTCATGCGACTATATAAATAAAACCTTCATCAAGGCTTCTGAAGTTATATGCAAAAGAATGTCATATGTCTTGTACATTTTGGTTATAAGTAGCCATTGGACAATATGTTTCAGGATCTGTGTTCAAGCCAGACTCTGTAGAGTAGCTCCAAACTGATTGTACCGTTTTATCCAGAGAAGATTAATTAATTACTTCCTGGAGGGAGTTAAAAGGTTAACTTGCCCAATCAAAGTGTGACAAAGTTTTGCCAATTAGCATTTTATCATTGTGTTGACGGCAAATTGAGCATGATTAGCAAATTTGTACAGAATGCCAAAATGGGAGGAAAAGGAAACTGGTGTCATATTGGAGTTACAGTCCAAAACGATCTTGGCGTTATGGAACAATAAACAAATTAAACTGAACTTCAGTTTGAAAGGGGTTCAGAATATTCACTATCCAAGGAGAGGAAAGTAGTTCTCCCTTAATAATTCATGTGAAGAAAAGCTGGGCATTTTATAACTTAATTGCAAATCCATGATTTTTTAAACACATATCAGGCCCTTCCAGCTTAAAGACTGGAACTCTATTCAGACCTAGAAATCTTTTTTCCTTTGTTGTTTTCTCCCCTACATTATTTCTCTTCTCTGTTTCTGTAATGTCTATCAGATTTCTGCCTCTAACCACCTCCCCTGCTGTTCCTTGGTGCCTTTTTAATTCCTGCGTCCATACTCTATGCTTAGAGTTCCCTGAAACCACAATTTTTGTCCTCTGAGTCGTCTTATCCCAGAGTTTCCATTCTTTCATGATACGATCCCAAATATGTCTAGTGTTTAAGAATTTTTTTAAATGCTGGAACTCCTGATAGCTTTCTAGCTTCGTTGTGGATTCCCTTCATACCCACACACACATTTATGCCACATCGTGAGAGTTTGAGGGGTAAAAAGAAGAAACATTGTGTTCACTATTCTGTCTTGATCTAATATCCATTAACATAAACCAGTAACACCATATGTGTTATATGATCATATGAACATTAATGGAAACACTGTGTTCAGGGAAAGAACTGTCGTAATTCCACCCATCAGAGCCTATTGTAATACTATATTCAGTTCTATGTGTAATGATATACAAACTAAGTTATACTAGGATTGTTTGAAGGAAGTTATTTTGCTTAGGAAGGGGCAAGGGTAATCAGCTTCAATTACTTAGGGGACATTATGCAGAAGTTAAACATATTTTAAGTATCTGTAGATAACAGACCTACGAGCAATTATTTTTAAAGGATGAGGTGGTGGACTTCATTTTAGAATAAAGAATAACTTCTTAATACTTAAGCATATGCAAAAGTAGAAGGAGCTGTTTTCACAGTTGCAAGTTTCCCAGCACTAGAAATGTTAAAACGAAGACTGAGGTATAACTTCTCATGAATATTCTAAAGAATAAAAACCTTTATTTAACTAACAGCCCCTCCTAAACATCCAATCCCAAGTCATTTGTTTCTTTGGATTCCATCTAGTCCTCATTTGAAGTTTGTTTTGCTTCTCAGGATCCATCTGACTCCTAATTGTCAGCCTGGTTACTGCCTTGCCTTGAACTCTGTTATCATTGTGTCTCCACATTCCTGATTCATTCCTTAACCAGCTTTAACCCTGTGCCTTGCTCACCTCGAGACCCAGAAAGCATCATCTCAAAGTTTCTAGTTGATTCCTAAACTCCCTCCCAAAACCACCTATCAGGTTTGACATATTCTTTTGACCCAGCCTTGCCCTTGTGCTTATCCTCTGCTCATTGCCCTTCTTTATGCCCTGGTACCCATGAATATCAATCACATCATGATGCTTCATTATCCCAAGAGCCTTTTTAACTGGATAAAGCCACTGCTGTCTTCCTTCAGCTTTTGGTCTCCTCATTTCCCATAAATTAGCATGCACCCTTCCAGCACATTAATCTTTCAAAACACGACTTTAATTATGGCATATCTTTCCCCAAACCACTGTCTCAAAACCAAAGTTTCCCAGTAGATACAGGATGAAGTGTTCGTTAGTCAACTCGGGCTGCCATAACAAAATACCAGAGGCTGAGTGGCTTAAACAATATAAATTTATTTTTTTCTCACAGCGCTGGAGGCTGGGAGATCCAAGATCAAGGTGCCAGCTGATTCGGTTACTGACAAGCTTTCTCTTCCTAGCTTGCAGACAGCTGCCTTCTCACTTTCCCACCTGTGTCCTCACATGGCAGAGAGAAAGACAGAGCAAGATATCTGCTGTCTCTTCAGATAAGGGCACTAATCCCATCACAAGGGGCTCTACCCTCATGGCCTCATCTAACCCTCATTACCCCCAAGATCCCATCTTAAATACCATCACTAGGGGGCTAGGGCTTCCACATGAATTTGGGGAGGGGGCCACAGTCAGTCCATAACAAAGGGTGTCCCTATGGTCTGGTTCTAAATCATATTTCTAGGCTCATTTTTGTTTGTATTCCTTTATATCACTCCAACTAAATCTGTGTATTGACTCTTCATGACACTCATTTTGCCCTCATGACTCCCTAACAGGATATATATCCCCGATTTTTTCAATCCTACTCATCTTTAGCTTATTATATTTCCTCTATTGTTCTCTTAAAAAGTTTCAGTTGTATATGGTATTTAACTTTCACATGACAACGTGGCAGGGGGAGGGCTGTAATTATTCCACACATACACTGTAAATCTTGTTGAATGCGGAGACCAGGTTAGACTTCATTGCGCTGAGCATGTAGGTCTTGAAAAAAATAATTTTTGGTTTCATTCACCTTCAGTCCTTCATTCATTCAACATTTAATGACCTCCTACTTTGCGCTGGCAGGGAAACCACAATTCTCTACCAGGTTGTCTCATTCTCATACTGGTTTTCTCTCCCTGAAACCTCCATGTCAGGGCCTTTGAGGAGAAAGGCCATTTGTCCTTTCAGAGGTTTTCTTTGTAACTTTACCCAGTTACTCTGCCTCGCTCGCCTGCCTCACTGGGGGCGCTCAGAGATTTGGCTTGTGCCATCAATTCGAAATCTCCCTTTTTCCTTCAGGTCTTATTAGAAAAGAGAGAGGTGGTCAAGACAATATCCTTTTAACTTCCTCAAATGTCAAAACATCTGAGGAAAATAATTGGGAAAAGTGAGGAAAGAAATTAATTACTCTCCCTCTCCATCCCCTTGGTTAATACTAAATTTAGTCCAGTGCCTGGCAATCTTAAGCGCTGGGAAAAAATGGACTGAATGTTGAATGAAATAATTCTGAAGACAGTTGCTGAAATCTGCCAGCATGAAAACCAGAAATATTCAAATTAGGACCGGATCGCAGAGATCATCTAGATCAGCTTGGTGATTTCCTAGATGATAGAATAGAAATTCACAGAAGCTAAACGTTTGTACCAAAGTCACACAGGGTTGCCAATCTGGAGGAAGAACTCAGACTGACATAGCAGGGGGTGTCCAAACTTTTGGCATCTCTGAGCCATACTGGGAGAAGAAGAGTTGTCTTGGGCCACACATTAAATACACAAACTGATGAGCAAAAAAAAAAAAAAAAAAGGTTTTAAGTAAATTTACGATTTTGTGTTGGGCCACATTCAGAGCCATCCTGGGCCGCATGAGGCCCGCGGGCCACGGGTTGAACACCCCTTAGACTATCCTACGTCAGTGATTTTGGTGGAGAACTCAAAGATATGTTGAAGGACTTTGGGAAAAATATTACCAAGAAAAGAAGAGTTATAAAAAGACTCAGGAAGTAAAACATAATAAGAGGGAAGAGGACAGATTTATTTTTTTAATGATGATTTCTATTTTTTGTTCACGACTTTGGTAAATTCTTCATTAGAACCGAAGGGCAAACTGAAGGAATTTTGTGTTCCTTACCAGCCACAGGAAAGCTTTTTCCTTTCATTTTGCATTCACTGCTTGCACTTGTACCTTTGACGTTAATCTCCAAAAGGAGGAGAGAGTGGTTTAATCGCTGAACTTCCTGTTTAACTATCTGAAGGCCACTGCTTTTTTTCACAGGAGTCTAAAAAGGGCAAACTGGTTGGTCCGTCTTGTTTCTGATTGATCTGGTATTTGGACATGATGCGTGCTGAGCCGTAGCAGAGCAGAAACGCGGGCCCTTTGGGGAATGTCAGCCTAACTGTTTTCTCCACCCTGGCTTCTCTCTTAAAGTTCAGTAAAGGCCATCTTTCAGAAGCACAGAAATCCACTTACAGATAAAACAAAGCCAAATGATTTATTTTCTTTATGTGAGAGTAAAACCATCATTTATTTCTTAAACACCTCTTCTACCTTCCACCTTGGGGGAAGTTTTCTGTGTCCGTTTGAAGCCTGTCTCATCTGCCCTCCCTCTCTGAGTCTCTGCCTCATCTGGTCCAACTTGGAGAAGCACAGCGTCTCTGACTTTATATATCTTGTTTCCAGAAACAATACCCTGTGGCGCTTCCATTATTTATTCTCTCCCCTTCTGTCAGTGACAGAACGGCCTGCCGCTTGCCAAGAACTCAGCTTTTCCAGGCCAGTAATTCCATTCCCTCCAGATTTTCTCAGAGTGTGTGTGGGTGTGTGTGGGTGTGTGTGTGAAGGACGAAACATGAAAATGATGGCTTAATTCTATTAAGTGGGAACTCAGCTTTGAATGTATTTGGCTGGACTTGAACATATGCTCATGACCAGCATTTGAATTATTGATAAGAGTATAGTGGTTGTTGTTGTTGTTGTGATGGTGATGGTTGTGGTGATGGTGGAGTTGGTGGGGATGGCGGAGGCGGAGATGGTGATGGAGGTGGTGGTGGTGGTGGTGATGGTGGCATTGGCAGCGTTGATAAATATTAGTGATGATGGTGGTACCTATTTGATGGTCTGCTTTTTCTTCTAAAGATTTGGGTGGTTTGGGGGATGATGTGATCCCACTCTAGAATGATAGAAAAAATATATAACAATAACTTAGTAGTCCAACATGACAGTACATAATTTATAATCAGCATTATACTATTTGTCTGATTCTCAGACTGGAAAAAAATTAATTTTCTTTTTATATTGTCTCACTTTCTGTCTCTGGCTGCAGTATCATATTTTTATTCATTTTTTATATGGAAGATCCCATGATAAATGTAAGAAATAAAATGAAATTAATAATGACTAACAGTGCTTATTATATATTATGGTTATGTCACCTGAATAAATCAGTCCAATTACCAGAATGTATTTAATAAGCTTCTCCCAGGCACTCAAGACTGATTTTGGCACTGAAAGGGTTATAATGGTTTTTGTTTTCAGGTCAATAGCTTTTAAGTCAGAAGATGTGATATTAATTCATCCCATAAATAATTAAGGAATCACATCCTCTCTGTCCTAGACCCTATGCTAGGAAGAAAAAATACAATGCATGGGCCCATGCTTTAACTGCGAACATAGAACTACAGACACTGTTGCGTCACAAGAATTTTGTTAGAATGGAGATACCTAAAGCATGCTAGAAATCAGAGGAAAAAACATCTAAGTTTTACAGAAAGTTCAGGGGTGGCTCAATTTGAGGAGGGAACATTTCAGCCAAGAATTGGAGGGAAAATTTAAGCAGGGAGGCAGTCAATAGGAGGAACAGAATGCATGAAAACACACTGGCCTGAGTGTATCTGTCTTGTTGAGGTAACCGTGGTGAACCCAGGGCTCTGTGGTCTGTCACTCAGGGACATGTGCTGTGGGAGACCAGAGTGGCATCTTGAGAGGAGGCTTGGCAGTCAGGCAGAAGCCTTGGCCGGAAAGGTCTTGCAGGCCATTATATGGTGGGATTTTATTCTCCACTGAGTAATTTTCAGAGCAGATTGAACTATTTAAGTCTGTATGTTAGAAGGACCTTTGAAAGATCGGAGTAGAGAACATATTTGAATAAATAAGCCTGAAGTCAGCAAGACCCGGTGGGTGGCCATTGAGGGTGAGCACTGATGAGACTCTCAACTAACACAGTGATGGTAAAAATGCAAAGGGGATGGACAATACACAGGATATGAAGTCAATAGTATGTTAGGCATTTAAAAATTTTAAATATGGAAAGATTTAAGGACGGTTTCCAGGTTTCTGGCTTCCAACACAGGACGAGAACAATGCAGGACAATGAATTGTATAATTAGTTGCTAAACTATGTAGTTCCAAAAACAAGTCCTTGAAAGCTCACAGGAGTGAGCAATACCTGAAGATCACTCTGCAGAAGGTGTCAGGATGTCAGTGGAGATTCAGAGAAGTGGTTCATACAACACCCTACAAGGAGCAAATTTCCTAAGTGACTTAGAACTCAATTCCTTGTTCCCTTCTTGTGTCCTGAAGAGTCACTTGACACCCACAGAGGAAACTCTCTCCACCCCCTTTACTCTGAAAAAGAAGATAAATGGGTTTAGATGAGGTCCCCAGCCCTTTCCCAAATATAAACATATTTTAATTGGAGAAATGCATGCATTTTTTAATCACAGATCCCAGTACAGAAGGACAGAGGAGAAAGGAAGAAGAAAGGAGCCAATTAGTAATAGTTTGCACAGAAGATGGGGGAGGGATCAGAGAGTAAGATTTTACCGCTTAAGTTGGGAAAAACGAATCCACAATGCCCCAGTAAAACAAAAGAAGATTCAATGATAAAATAATCACATTGGCATTCCCAAATATTAAAATGTCATTTTTCACTGCCATCAAACAAGGTCTATGACATCAATGGGCATGTCTTTGCTACTTTATTGGGAGTGCTATAATGGTTCCACTTACTTGACCTTTTCCTATAGTCCTCATTTTTGCAAGCTGGTACAGCGTTTGGGGGAAAAAGCATGTAAGATTAGTGTCCATAATACAAGAGCCAGCTGACAGAAACAAGACAAAAAAATAGTGTAGGGAGCTTTATCACCGTCTCCAACCACACTGGGGGTAGATCAGGAAATTCCATCACTCTTGAAAATAGTGGTGTTCCTGTCCATATTTTCAAGATGAATGCATTGAGATATTTCTATGTGAAATAAGCATCAGGGCCTCTGTGTGACACAGTGTGGTTTTGTTTGCTTCAGAAAATGAAGTATCATGTTTACAGAGAGGAGAGAACAACCTTTCCAATGAAGTGCCATTGGAACTAGACCTTGAAGAATAGTTAGAATTTGACTCGCTAGAAAAAAAGAAGAAAACATATTGGGAAAAAAGAACCACGCACACAACACTTCAAGATCAAGCTGAGGGCTAAGCATGTTTGGAGTATACTGAGGCATCTCTCGGCTGAACTTTAGACTGACTGTCAAAAACTAGTGAGATATAAAATATGACATGAGATCAAATATTTTCAAGGTTAACAGTTTAGATTTAGGAATATCTTAGAGGATTTTGAATAGAAGAGCAACTGACATTACTATTTTAGGAATGATAAAATCGTAACATTATTAACACTAAGAAAATTAATAGTAGCAACATTTAATGAGTGCTTATTGCTAGAAGAGCCAGACCCTGAATAATTAATTTAATCCTGATCGTACTTGATGATGTAGATCACAGTTGGCAAACACAAGGCCAGCGGGCTGAATCCAGCCCTCCATACTATTTTGTCCGGCCCGGCATCTTGTTTCTACCTTGCCCCTAGTTAAGGAATAGTGACTTTTATACAGTCCTAAAATTACATTTGGTCCTTTGAAGGCAACGGCGAGGCTGATGTGGCCCCTGGTGAAAATGAGTTTGACACCCCTGATGTAGATGATATTAACATCCCTATTTTGCAGATCTGTAAACTGAGGAAGAGGCCAGGCAACTTGCACAAGAAACACAGGTAGCCAGTGAGCAAGCAGCCTGGCCTCTAAATCTCTGCATCGAGTTTTTTATTTTTAAGACAAAAAAGAAGGGGCAAAGAAAAGCTGAGCAACTACTTAGGGCTCTATTTGCATGGACAGGTCTGAGATCATGAGGGGCCACACGTGAGTGACAACAGAGGAGGTCCATACATGAGATACTGGTTCTCTTGTTACCCAGATCATGCTGCCTATTCGGGTCCAACTCCAGCTCATTTAAAGGGAGGGATTCTTATACCTGCTGCAGAGGTTGGTCTCGCAACCCGGCCTGAATCAGCGAGGTCCCTGGACCAAAGGCCCTGGCTCTGTAAGGGTAGCCGCCAGCAATAGTGTCTTTCCCTCAAGGACAGTCATTTCCTCAATTCCATTCAGAGAGTTATCTTTCTGGAAATGTGGCAGCCTATTGACTATGTAAATGGTGCAGTTGCTTTCCCAGAAAAATTCATAAAATTCCTATTATACTACATGTACAACTATTGGCTCTTAAGTTTAAAAAAAAATGTAAGTAGCTCAGCATCATTGTGTGAGACAGAACATCTGTTTGCTTTGGAATCTGAGAGACACTCTCCACATGGCTTCCCTCTGAAGCAGATTAGTAAGCAATTTATGGAGAAATGATCCCAAGAGCTTTTTTGTCCACATGACTAAGAGTTTAATGTCTCCTAGAACAAATGTTATTGTTTTAATGGTTCCATGACATCCATTCTTTCTGGGATAGATTTCTATTGGTAAAGGGAAGCTGTGGTTTCCTCTGATTCCATAAATCTCTCTCATTAGGACCTTATTATATCTCTTCCTGATCAGCCAAACCTCTCTGGGGATATGCTTCCCCAGACCTTTTCTGGTTTTCCTACTCATTCATTTAGCAAACATTTGCTTACTATGTCCCATAGACAGGGTCTTGGGAGAGGCACTAGGTTTACAATAGGGAACGAGGCACGGCCAGTTCCTTCAAATAAAGAAAGAAGTGAAATAGTTGTAAATGCTCACAGAGAGCTCATCACAGTGCTGAGGAAGGTCGGAGGAGGGGCACCCCCTGCCGTCTGGAAGGGTCAGGAAAGGCTTCTCACAGGAAATGACTTTTAAGCTGGGACTTGAAAGGTCTCATCCAACACAGCAACAAGGCAGGGCAAGTGGGTGGGTTGCTAATGATAGATTGTCATTCCAGGGAGAAGGAACAGTATGTGCCCCTGTAAGAAGGTAAAATAATTATGGACTGCCCAGGACTTCAGTTATTTCGACTCTACATGCACATCCATTTATTGACTCCTGTAGCACAATGTCCCCAATGTGTGTTCCATGACACATTTTTTATAAGGTATTAGTAATATCCTGTGAGAAGAAATGTTCTCTGTTCAAACAGTTGAAATATTGAAATAATCTAAGTTAATGATTCCCTTACTGTGGCCTTTTTTGTGTACTAGTATAAACAGTGACTCAGCAACAGGAGAATTGAGGGGACAACATGGTCCAAACTTATTGGACAATGAAATGCTTTATTCCACCAAACAGCTTGTAACAACTTGTGGAAGTAGCGTCCTATAGAATAAACTTTGTAAATGCCGGACTGGGGGTGTCCAACCTTTCGGCATCTCTGGGCCACACTGGAAGAAGAATTGTCTTGGGCCACATGTTAATACACTGAGACATATAATCACACACAAAAATCTCATTATGTTTTAAGTAAATTTACAATTTTGTATTGAGCCACATTCACTGCCATCCTGGGCCACATGTGGCCCACAGGCCGCAGGTTGGACAACCCTGCAACTGGCATCAAGGTCAAGTGTAGGAAACCCCGATTCCAGGTTTTCAACAGGCAGCACCAAGAAGGAATACGCAGGTGTTAGAACATGTCCACTCCAACCATATTATCTTTGACCAGCTACTAGGATTTTAGAGATTTCAAGAATTAAGTTTAAAAGCCTCTTCTAATATCTGCAATATCCTGAGTCATGAAATTGAAGAAACCAATAGAGTGTATATCATTCTAAGACAAGATTGTTCCTGACTCCGTCCTGCGGAGTCTGCGTGGTTTGTGGGTGAGGACCAGAGAACAAATGCACGGAGACTGCAGGAGTCCTGTGGAGAGAAGGGGACAGTACAGGCACTCTCTTAGGGTGAGAATCCCATGGCTGCTTCTCTCAAGGGGAGAGTGTCTGGCCACTCTCTCAAGGGGACCGTGCCTCAACCCTTGCCTGGACAGGCTTTTATTGCTTTTCTCTGGTCTCATTTTCTATTACATAGAATGTTGTTGTCTGCATTTTAGGTACATTCAAGGAAATGAAAATAACAAATGTAGAAGGGAAAGGTGATGAGCTGATTATGCTCCATCCTTAGGAAAGTTCATACAGGCTTTGGAAATTACCTTGAATATGGGCAATAAACATCTTACTGTTTGAGACCAAGGCGAGGGAGTTTTAGCAAGAGCAAGCCAAAGCAGTCTGGATGCATTTTCTAGGCCTGGTTCCCAAGGGAAAGCTGATCTGAGGGTCTAGCTCCTGCCCACCACTTCACTTCTGCTGGCGTTCCGGTACAGGGCTGAGCCACATTTGCTATTCCCAATCAAACCGGTTCCCCACACAAGATGACATTTTAGTCTTCTGAGAATATTTCTAAGAAAGGACCTAGATCAGCATCCTAGGGACAGTTCCAGTGCAGCCTAATTTTGTTTATCTTGTATCAGGATATATTGTAATGTGAGTATTCCCTTAAGTTCTCCAGTATTCCACTGGAGAGGACCAATGTTAAGGTCGATTTGCTGAGTTATATGGAACTCAATTTCCCTGCAAACTTCTTTAAATGAAAGACATGTATGGTTGCATTGATATCTTCCGTATTCATTTGGCAAAGACCAGCTTTCACACTGAGATAATTTTTTAGCCAGTGAGTGAGGCAAAAAAATACATATTCTAATAGCTTTCCATTAAATTGTCCTAGGCACTCCATTTTCCCTCAAAGACTAAATTATTTATATTGATACTTTTCTACCTCCTGAGTTATTCTATAAAAAAGTCTAAGCAATATGCATGTAGGCTCAATCCAATTGTCAGTAGATGCTAAACCATAAGCTCTCACTTTAATATGGAGCAAAGGAAAGCACAGTATATTTACCCATTTTGCAGGGTCCTTATGACAGATAGTTCAATTTATTATAAACCATTCAACTCCTGCCGGACACAGGCCCCGTTTTCTCATGCCTTTGGTGGAGATACTGACATACTTTTGGCCGAGTAGAATCAGCTATTTTTGCCCTTCCATGATTAGCCTGATCATAATTTTGACACTGTTTACCTTGTTAAAAATTTGTGTGAGTGTCCAGGGAATATTCAGCTCAGAAAATGCCAAATAATGCTTCCCTTCATCCCTGGGGGCAGGTCTGCTCTCAAACAGTTTCAAGAGGGAAAACTTGCATAATAATATATAACACATCTGGTCCTCCCTTACCCAGAGGAGGCTTTCTAGTTGTAGGGGGAGTGGATGTTTTATGTTTGTTCAAAATCATTCTCCTGGTATCTGAAATACACCCATTCTATGTTGAACTCACTTTGTCTGTTAGTACATTCACTCATACATTCATCTGCTAACTTAAGTTCTACCTGCAATTTTGCACAAAATACCTCACACCCTTGTATTGAGCAAAACCGAAAACAGAACGAGCCAAACAAAAATGGTTTGCTCTTCTACTTAAGAAAATGGACCTTGGATGTCCTTGACACAATTTCTTACTGTCCACAGGCATTTTTTTCTATTCCTTTTTTTTTCCTCCTTTCTCCTTTTCTTCTTTCCCTGAAGTCCGGGTTCATAGTCCCCTTCCAGAGGAGTGTCAAGGGACTGCCTTAGAACAGCAGCACCCACACTGAGAACTCCCTCTCGCCAATGGCAGAGGGCCATTTAGAGGGTCCTAGGTTGCTTCAGACACATCCCAGCCCCATCATCCCCAGGCCTCCGCTTCTTCCTTCATGGCCAGGGGCTGCTCTGTGGCTTATCCATTGTGCCCATTTGCACACCTGCAGACCAGAAACTTCCCCTTGCCATTTAGAATTAGAGAACAGAAGATGGGTGCGGAGAAAACTTCTCTCAAAACTCTGCCCAGTCTTCCTTTTAGTCATCTGAATAGCTTCTCACCATTTATTGCACACCCAGAGTTTACCTATCATGATGTGGTCCTGGCTGTTGAAGATACAAACCCTCTTGGCCTCTCAAGGGACTACATTTGCCACTTCGCTCCACAGTGACCACAGCTGTGCCCATGGGCTGGGGCGGGCAAATGAATACACTGCACAAAAGCAAGGACACATCCGTTAGCTCAGGGATGCCTATTTCCAGATCAGCCTCTTAAACTTGCATGCCTCCTTTTTCGGTCACAAAACCTAACTGCCTCTCTGAGGCCACTTCTGTATGTATTCTCTTAAACACAGCCAGACTTCAGTTAAGTCCCTCTCTCCTTTGCATGGTGTATAACACCCTATTCACCCCAAGAGTTCAAATATCTTTATTTTATTACATTTTTTTTACAAGTAAATAGGGAGGAAAAACAAGGGCACATAGGTTAGTATTGTATTGGTATCTTTCCCTTCTAGAATGAGAAGGGATATTGTATATACAAGTCAGACTTACACAAATAGACACAGATGTCTCCCCCAAAATTAAAAAAAATATGTATATACAACAATGTATTATCTTCTAGAAAGCGTTCTTTAGTATACAGATATATCAAAAAAATTTCATATATAGTCAGTCGAAGTGTTTTCTCATTGAAAAGGAAAGGAAATTAAAGGGAAGGGAAGATAGGGAAGGAGTCAGGGAGAATGAGGGTGAGATCAGGGGAGGAAGGGGAGGGAAGAAAAGGCAAGGAAATGTCACATGACAATGCACAATGAGATCATCCGTATAAAATGGAATTTAAGTAAATAGTTAACAATTTGTGTACTAATAGCTAACATTTTTACCTTTATTTTTATTGTATTTTTTCCATTACCATTTATCCATCTTACACCCTCCTCCACTTCCACCCACCCACTGTCACCCGCAATCCCCACACTGTTGTTGGTGTCCATGACTCCTTCTTTTTTGCTCAATCCCTCCACCCTCAACCCCTCCCCCAGAGCTGTCAGCCTGCTCTCTGTCTGTGAGTCTGTCTCTATTTTACTTGTTAGTTCAGTCTGTTCATTAGAGTCCACATGTGAGTGAAATCATATGGTATTTGTCTTTCTCTGACTGGCCTATTTCAGTTAGCATAATGTTCTCCAGGTCCATCCATACTGTTGCAAAGGGTAAAATTTTCTTCTGTTTTACAGTCGAGTAATATTCCATTGTGTAAATGTACCATGGTTGTTTTATCCACTCATCTACCGAGTGCTCACCATCTGCTAAACTGTATGGTGTATAGTCTACATATATCATCTCATTTAGCACTTACAACAATTTTATAGTTTCTTCATTTTGTAAAGGAGGTAACTGAGATTTAGAGAGGTTAAGTAACTTGTCCAAGGTTACCTAAATGAGAGTTAGAACCCAGTGGTATCGTTTGCCCCAAGTCAACTGACCTGAAGCCGTTGTTTGCCTGAGGCCAGCAAAAGAGAAATAATAAATTAACTAAATAAATATATATGTATATTAGGTCAAATATTTCTGAATATGATATATATAAGATCAAACTATATGTCATCGCTATTTTGTCTCTCAAAATGGTTGAATGTTGGCAATGCCATGTGATGAACATGGCCAAATAGATGGCCATGTATGTACATGTTTTCTATCTGGAGACACAAATGTATATATTCACAATAATAATGAGCACTTACTCAGTACACATGGAGTTTAAGGGACTTAAACACATGAGCTTGGTACCATTTTCCCTACTTTATAAAAGAGACAATTAAGGCATGGCGAGGTTATGTGATTTAATGAAAGCCGCACAGTTAGAAAGTTATAGAAAACCAGGATCTGGTTTTCCTGAGTCTGACGTGAGGCCCAATTCTCTTGACCCCTACACCACTTCATACTTCACATCTTTATGTCTGTACATGTAAGGGGAAAATCCATTCTGGAGTACATTAATTATTAAAAACTCAACGATGTTTAATTGTTTAGTTTTTACTTTTTGCATCTCGCACTCACACATCTCTTCCTATGTAATCGATCTTCATTTTTATTGAATAGTTAAAGAAGGGAAGGTTAAAGTAGTTACTGAACTTATTCAAGGGCACACAGCAATGAATGAGGGAAGTGGAATTCAAACTTCAGCCAAGAGGATCTCAGGGCTCTTCCTGTCTCAGTGCAATACACGGTGAAAGCACACCTATACAAAGCCTGATGCCTAATGGAGAAGCAGTTGACTTAGTGGCAATAAAATCTAACTTGTCCTCAAGCTCCTAGCAAAAGATGTGCATCAGTGATATCCAGTGTGGTCCCATTAGCCTTTTGTAAGGAGTTCAAGTGTGTCTGCCTTTAGAGTTCACACTAAAAATAGAAATGTGTGTTATCTTTGACTCCTCTTCCATCCATCACATTCAATCACACATTTTACAGCCCAGCAGCTCTTCCCCAACCTTATCATTTCTGTCCTGGGTCTGTTACTTGCTGTGGAGCACTGTGACCTGGGTGCTGTTCTCCCCGCTCCTGGTCTAGTCCCTTTAAATCCATCCCCTGCACAACAGTCTCAGAGGTCTACTTAAAATACAAATTATTCATTGTACTTTTTTTTTTAGAAACTTTACTGGGTCTCCATCCATTACAGAATAAAGTCAGAGTTTCTTCAGCAAGGCACATGAGTATTTCATCATTTAACTTCCTTTTGACTCTCAGCTGTCTCCTTCCACATTTCCCAGACTCAGTTTTGCATTTCCAGCACCGTGGAACTTAAATGCACTGTAATATCTTAGCTCTACATTTGTAGACTGCTCCCTACCACATTATCATGGTCACATTTCATTTTTACAACAAACTGTTGAAGTGGGTATCATAATCATTCCATTTCGGGACATTGCCAGGCGTGGGTTGGCTCTCTAAAGCTACCATCTAGCGGTCAAGAGAGGGTGTGCTTTTTCAGAGGTATTTACACAGATTAATGTTTTTTTCTTGATTTTCTTATTCTCTGATAGAAATTTGTCCTCTGCCGTGTCTACCTAATAGAATTATATGCATAATCAATTGCCAATGATGCCATTGATATTTTCCACAAAATCCTTTAGTTTCATTTTCTGTCTGGACTTGCTTATTCATAATTAATAAAAAATGTCATTTTATTTAAAGTTGCATTGATGTGGTCATTTTATTCATCAGGATTCTCCAGAGAAACAGAACTGAGACAATATGTGGATATGTATGTATAGTTGATATTCATCATTTGTGGATTTCATGTCTGTGAATTTGCCTACTTGCTAAAGTGTGTTTGTAACCCCCAAATGAATACTCGTGTTTTCCTGGTCATTTCCAGGTATGCATAGAGCAGTGACAAATGTGAGCCACCTGGCATAGCTGTTCCCAGATCAAATGAGGTGATGCTCTGCCTTCTCATGTCCTTTCTGTGGTCATTTGGTGCCATTTTTTTCACATTTTTGTGGTTTGTGTCAGTGTCCTTTATGTTTAAAATGGTCCCCAAGCATAGTGCTGAAGTGCCGTCTAGTGTTCCTAAGCACAAGAAAGCTGTGAAGTTTCATGCGGAAAAATTATGGGTGGTAGGTGTCGTTCAGACATGAGTTATGGTGCTATGGCAGTGAGTTCATTGTTAATGAATCAACAACATATGCTATGTAAGATGTCTTTAAACAGAAGCACACACATAAAACAAAGTTCTACGTTGATTAGTTGCAAAGATGTTGTGACCAGAGACTTGCAGGAACCTAACATTGTACGTCAGCTAGGAACAGTGGTTCAGTATCACTAACTTAGTGTTCGGGTGGGCTTTATAGAACATAAAGCTGTTTGTTAATCACAAACAACAGGAATTGACAGGATGCATTTCCGTCTGTCTGTCTATCATCTATCTCTCCATCCATCCACCTAAAGAGATTAATTTTAAAGAATTGGCTCGTGTAGTTGTGGGCATTGGCCAGTCCAAAGACTGTAGAGCAGGCCAGCAGGCTAGAAACTCTGACACAAGTTAATGCTGCAGTTTTCAATGTTTTCTTCTCCAGGGAGTCTCAGGTTTTGCTCTTATGGCTTCAGCTAAAGGCATGAGACCCACTGCATTTTCTAGAGCAATTTCCTTTACTTAAATTCAACTGATCATAGCTGTTAACCACATCGATGGTACAAAATACCTTCAGAGCAACACCTACATTTGTGTTTGATTAAATAACTGGATAGTATGGCCTAACCAAGTTGACACACAAAATTAACCATCACAGTTATAAGAGATATTGATGAGCTCATAGTGAGCCTAGTTTACTGTGTGGTATTTTTATTTATGGATGTAAGTTATAGGTATATCGAGAGAGAGAGAGAGACATACCAGGCTCTGACAAGTGGGAAGTTGAAAAAATCAGGAACAGAAGCTTTGCTGTTAGAGTTCCTTGGTTCCAAGTTTGAACACCACCACCAGCTGGCACTGAAAAACTTACTTAACCTTTCTGTGCCTTAGTTTTCTTATCTAAAAAGAAAAGGAATAACAGTAGTACCGCCCATAACAGTGGGCCTATTCTTTGTATATATTTAAAAAGGCTAGCTCTTCTCCACACGAGCCTCTAAGGGGAGGGGAGAGTAATGCAGGGCCATGAATGTGCACAAACTCCCTTGAAGGTGAAGCCAAAGCCCCTTGGAGACATATGGAGAATTGCTAGGGATTA
This sequence comes from Macrotus californicus, assembly GCA_007922815.1. Classification (NCBI taxonomy): domain Eukaryota; kingdom Metazoa; phylum Chordata; class Mammalia; order Chiroptera; family Phyllostomidae; genus Macrotus; species Macrotus californicus. Next base: position 17,263 of record VMDR010018372.1, read on the forward strand.
CTGTCCATGGGAAAGTAGCCAGCTCCAGGCCAAAGGTTTTCTGTTTGTTACCTAAATAAATCCACTCTAAGAAAAATATGGGAATGAGGTGGATACAAGGTGTTAGTCCTATTTCACCAATGAAGAAAAACTTTCACATACATCATGCACGGAATCCTTATTTTAAAGTTCTAGGCTGAAGGGAGTACAACCTCAGAGCAGAGAGCGATAAGTCTGAAGGAGAAAAAGCAGATCCCAGAGGCTTTCCACGCCTGATTTCTTTTTCCAAAAGAAGAAAGCAATCACAGCATAAGTCCACATAGAAGTCACAGCCACCAATTGAAAAGTGAAAAATTCACTCACGTCAGTACATATACAGAGTGCCAACAAAACAGTGTGACCACCCCTTACTGGGTGTTTCAGTTGGCTAGAACATTGTCCATCTACCAAAAGGTTGTGGGTTCAATTCTCAGTCAGGGTACATACTTAGGTTGTGGGTTCGATCCCCAGTTGGGGCACATACAGGAGGCAACCTGTCTCTCATGTCAATGTTTCTCCCTCTCTCTCTCTCTCTTTCTTCCTCCTCTCTCTCTAAAATCAGTAGATATATCCTCAGATGAAGATTAAACTTGGGACCATGTTTCCACTGTTTTGTTTAAAGGTTGCTTGCTTCCGTGTGGCTGTGGTAATGCCATGTCCACGCAGAAGACTCAGTAAGGAAATCAGGACCTTGCTATTCCAAACGCTCTCTCTGCCCCATTACAGTACCTGCTGCAGGCACCAACCCCTTCCCTGACCTCCCCATCACAGACTGACAGACCTTGGGCAGAATGAGGAGACATTCTAAAACAAAAATAAGCCTGTCATTTTTATAGTCAAAGAGTCAGAGCTCAAACATCAATGGTGATTCAGAAGAGTCGGTAATGTATTTCGTGTCTGCGCCTACTGACCTTTAGTAGTTATTTTATGTAACAAAGTTATTTTCAAGTTGTTATTGCATTTTAATCTTATCAGTATTATATCTTTGGCTTAAAAATACTATTTCAACCTGTCTGGGCCACACTAGATAAGCTGCATCAATTCCTTATTTAGTACAGAGGTATTTATGTGGTTCTACAATATTCACCAAAATGCCTTCTGCTCCTTTGCAACAAACAGATGCATTTAGCTGTCTTGTCTTTATTCAAATCATTGTCATAAGCAGTAGGTTATTTTACAAGTTATATGCGATGAAACAAATATCATATTTTGCCATGTATAATGTGCATTTTTTGCCCAAATTTTTTAGGAAAAAATAAGGATGTGCATTATACATGGGTATAATGATTACATACCATGGGCCTAATAATGCGTATAATAATCCCACATCTGATGCACACAAAACGTGGGTTATATGAAATATTTTGAATATGCACTTTTTATTTATAAGTATCTTAAGTTGAGTGATAAGAAAACAACTTCTGAGTGGAACTAGATCCTATACAATCTCAGCTAACTTACACAGAGAGATAGTTGTTTTAATTGGAAAGGAAGGCTTTGCGGATTTATGTGCTATCTTCATTAGTTGGGAAAACTTTCAGTTCTACACAGGATACATTTGGAGCATAATTTAGAGTAAATCAATAAGAATAATTTCAACTATTATACCAATTATTTGTACATGGAAAGTGGCCAGATGTTAAATAATAACTTTCATATATGATGATATCCTATACACATTATGTACAGGTGGCCAAATGCAAATTAATAACTTTATTTTATTAACACTTCCTTTATAATCTATATGGGTATAGGCATACATCATAATTAGAGATATAGTGACAGATTCTATTCATTGCACACCTAGAAATAAGTAAGGTCAATCTTGTGCGATATATACAAATACATATACATAAACACAGGTCTATAAAAATTTCATGTTAACCAGGTATGAAAAAAACTGCAAGACATCATGGAGGGACAAGAGAGAAAATCTGAATGAAAGGAAAACATCCTGTATGA
>VMDR010018373.1:0-19238 GCA_007922815.1 Macrotus californicus
GTGTTGCCTCTCGGTGCACCCCCTGAGGAGTGACTATCCCATGACTGGGTGATCAAGATACAGAGGTCTGCCCCACTGCCTGGATTTGAAAGACCTGGAAAAGCCATCCACATTTCAGAACGTCATGTGGGATTGCCTGAGGCCTTTGTGACTGTGTCACGGTAGAGCAGCGATTTTCAACCTGTTTCAACTCATGGCACATAAACTAGTTGCTCAAAATCTGTGGCACACCCAAAATATATTTTTTGCTCATCTGACAAAAAATAGGTATAATTTTGATTCATTCACACTGGGCAGCTATTGTTTTGTTGGCTATTGTGACGTTTTTATTTGACAGTCTAAGGGAAAAGAGGTCAGTGCCCTTGACTAAATCGGTTTTGTATCTTTTAGAAATTGTTGCAGCACACCGGTTGAAAATCACTGCAGTAGAACATCCTCTTCTGCAGAGTCCTGCTTCATTTATTCTCCCACAGATGTTCTTCCCAAGAGCAATCCCTAGTAAACTTCCTGTGTACCAGGGTTACTCAGAGTCTGTTTCCTAGGAATCCCAACCTGAGATGATAACTCTTCTACTTAGTTTGTTTCCGTTGCTGAGAAGTGTTCCATTGCATGACCATACTACAGTTTATCTATGCACTCTACTCTTGATGGAAATCTTGATTGCTTCAATGAAAAAAATATATTTTGAGTACTCTGTAGTCTTTGTGTTTATATGTGAACAGGTTTCTTTAAAGATACATCTAGTAATGTATTTGCTAGGTAGTAGGTTTTCTTATCTTTAACTTTTCTTTTTTTAATTTAAGAAAATTTTATTGTATTTTTTTATTAATATTTGTCCCCCTTGTACGCCCCTCCCCCTGCAATCACCACACTGTTGTCCATGTCTGTGAGTCCTTTCTCCTTTTTGCTCAATCTCTCCGCCCCTTAGCCTCCCCCATAGTCGTCATCCTGCTCTCTGAGTCTGTCTCTATTTCGCTGGTTAATTCAGTTCATTAGATCCCACATATGAGTGAGATCATATGGTATTTGTCTTTCTCTGACCGACTTATTTCACTTAGCATAATGTTCTCCAGGTCCATCCATGCTGTTGCAAAGGGTAAAATTTTATTTTTTATACCCGAGTAGTATTCTATTGTGCAAATGCCCCATAGTTGTTTTATCCACTCATCTCCTGATGGACACTTGGGCTGCTTCCATGTCTTGGCAATTGTAATTAATGCTGCAATGAACATAGGGGTGCTTATGTACTTTCAAAATAGTGTTTTGTGTTTCTTTTCAAGTGACTGTGCCATGATGCTTGAAAATGATAAAATTTACTTTCCTATGAACCCTGACTTGACAAACTTCACTTTTCTAACACTGTGTTTTGGTACTTCAGGCATGAACTTCTGTCACTCTATGTGCATTCATTGCTGCCAAGCTTTCCCAAGTGCTGCACCTCAATGCCTTTACAAAATCTTGGGCGTCTGTCCCAGGATAGGGGATCTGTCCTAAGTTGACCCAAAGGGATTCCTATTCCTCCCCTGAAGCTGCATGACATGAGACTCCACTGGTGGTTCAGTTTCTGGGATGTAATCATTTGTTCCTGCTAACCGTCAACTACTCAGAGCCTTTTCTTTTTATACACAGGTTCTGATATAGCTGAGTTTTGTCTTTAAGACCCCCCCCCAAAAAGGTTGTATTATCTAAATGATTCCTGTGTCAGCAGAACCCTGTGGGATCCAATTCATATACTCCTGGTCTTCCTGTTGTTCGAGACCCTCAATGTCCTGTGCTGTTATGCCGTGGCGTTGCAGCACTCCAGGCAATAACGTGGCTGTTAAGATCCTGTGTTCATTGTCACTAACTGGACTTCACCTTAGTGCCTCTTATCTTCAATTTATTAATATTCTGGCATTCAGAATGAAGTTTATTAAAACAATTTGAACTCCTTAATAGTCAAGCTAGATTTCAAAAAGAAACCTACGCTAACTGATCATTTTATAATTACTGCTTGAATAGCCCATTTTGCTTCACAGCTAAGATTATTAGTGATATTTCTTTATTTACTAGCAGTTAATCTTGTCCCCACAGTTCTTACACTCACTGATAATACCTATAAATACAGTGAGAATTCATAGAGGATTTCAATAACTTTTGTTTTACATGTTTTCATATGGACTTATTTATACTTAGCCTTTTTTCAAATAAGGATTTAATTTGCTAGTAACTTTGTATAAAATTTAAATAGATATATATTTGAATGAAACAAACTGCTCCTTTTACATGTGACTCCACTGAGACACAAAGGGAAGAAAGCTCCCTTGGTAGGTCCCTTAGACAGAAAGTGGAGATCACTGGCCTGCTGATGCCCTGTATGTTTCCACTTTGTTGCGTCTGATGACCACTCTTCTGACCTTCTCTTTTCCTGAAACGTAACCAGAAAGGCTCTGGTCCTTGAAATGACACCCCTCCTACACTGTAGAGGCCAGTACTATCCAGTTTCCACTCATGTTGGATTCTTCCTTGAAAGCCATCCATCTGAGAAGGCAATTACCCTTCTGAGAAGGATACATACAGCATTTAGTACTTTACAGATAAAGAGTAAAATATGAAAAAAACTGATTACATTTTTATTAACTCAGATAATAGAAATGCTAATGTAGTGTATTGCTACATATGTTTTGTAGAGGAAGATACTCAGACATATTAATTATGAAAATAATTTAAAAACCTTTTGGCAACCTATAGACAGTGTTAAAATTTCAAAGGCAGATAAACTAGTATCTTAATCCCAGTTTTACCACGTATGAGCTGTGTGATCTTGGACAAGTCACCTCAGCTCTATAATTCTTAGATTCTTTTACTGAAACTCAGGAAAACAAAACACTCACTTAAATGTGCACAAACAGAATTAATGATAATTTAGCTGAGTACGTGGCTCACAAAAATGCATTGGTAAATGAGAAATATACCTGAAACTACTCATGGGAGTGCAATTATTTCCATGGTCTCAATGAATACCCTAATTCTGTCCTTAAAACTCAAGTAGCTTCTAATATCCTCCATTCTTAGCACCCATCTGATGTAAGACAGTGTAAGTGGTACGGGCCATTTTTCATCTCCCACAGAGAGATCCAGCTGACAGAGAGAGAGAGATATTCCCTGTAAGCTAGAGATGATGTGTTGGCAGCACCTCTGGGACCACTGCAGGAAAGAACCCTCATGGAATTGTCAACAAAGGCCGTGCTTGGCTAGAGACCACACAGAGTTAGTGTCCCACATCCTGTCTGATGAGTTCTCTCATTCCCTGAATCAAAATGGTGACCTGACCTGCTGGGGCCCCCAACACTCCCCTGCAATCATATTGATGGGGACGGGGCAATGCAGAAATGCCTGACGACCAGAGATGGCTCCCTGCTCTGTATTCCTATGAATGCCTGGGTCAGGTCACTGAATAGTTACTTTCTCTAAGGCCCCTGTTCATTCTTCCTTCTTTTCTACTCTGTTCCCTTTGCCTCATTCAGTTACATTCTGGGTCCACATGTGCATTAGAGGCCCAGCAGGAAATAAGGGAACCTCAAAGTGGACATAAAAGCCAAGAAAGTCCTCAGAGACTGGCTGGAGTGACAAGACAATGCTGGCTCACATTCAGGGATGAAATATTCATTTCCCACCTTGCCTGCCCCTGCTGTGATTTCTCTGGGACACAATTCACACCCCAAAGATGCTGTGAGAGTTTAGAAAGAGTCACAGGATGCTGTTTGCTACAGACGCCTCCCAGAGCTCAATTAATTCAGAGTAGACTAAGAGCCTGGAGTATTTTAAGTATTTGCTGTGTGGAGTTTTCATCTACTGAAAGTTTCATGCCCTTTTCCCACCATTTCCTCCCAACATTCAGAAAAGGGAGGGAAAAGAGAGGGCTACCTTAGGACCAATAACTTTCTTTTCTGAAAAGTGTGCCTTTACCACACTACTGCCTAATTAATCTTTCTAGAAAGGGCACTAGCCCTGGTGTTAGGGGACCTGGGATGAATCTCAGCTCATGTTGTTGGGAAGGTTACTCAGCCTCTCTGAGCCTCAGATATCAGCTAAGGTCCCACCGGCAGGAAGATATAAATTATGTGTATGAAAATGTCTGCTAATAAGATGCACTTCCTAAGAATTATCCAAAATTAGTGTCTTGTCACTCTTCTGCTCAAGAGCCTACAGTGGCTTCTTATTACTTATAGGTTATGAACCCAAACTTCTTTGCCTTCTGTCTTCAGACATAAGTATCTACAACCAAAACTTGTACTTACCTAATCTTGGATCTCACATTTTCCCAGTACACATATTATTCTGCACCAGCTGCTCACCATCTTCTGTCTTGCATGTACTATGTGGTTCCTATTGCCCTCATTACCTTGAATGATCTCCCAACAACAGGGCTGACCAACCCATGAGTTTCTTGACTATAAATGTCACAAGGCTAAAGTTTCAAGTCATTGTGCGGTTGATGTCTCCCCTAATTTAATCATTAGCTTTGCATTGATTCATATACTTGTTCAGTAAATTATTCCCAGAACTGTGTACCAGACATACTGCTGAGAATACAGGTCTGAGTAAGGCACACAGCCCTGGCTCTCAGGTAGTGTAGAATCTAGAGAAAGAAAAATAGGAATCTGGAAGGAGGCAGAGAATATTGCTTACCTTGACAACAAGGACCAGCTTTCCTCCTGGTGGGGGACTGATTTGTTGGGTCATTTTGGTTAAGTGTAGAAGGTGAGACTCCTAGTGCCTGAGGCCAAGTGAGAGTAATTCTGAGCTTGTGCAGGACAAGGATTTAGAACTCCCGAGACAGTCCTAGAGGGAGGCGTTGGGGAGCAGACACCGTAACAGGGAGCTTCCAGAGAGGGCAGACTGTGCACTCAGATCCCTTCCTCTGATTTCCCTACAATATCCAGTAAATTGTATTTTACTTATCATGTGTGTGTGTAAGTGTTTTACCCTGGTGATACATATGCTGTTGGTCTAGAGAACAGACCATGAGAACCACTGTGCTCTGAGGGTCGCGATCTCTCTCTAAAAGGGTGAACCACGTTAGACCTTGGGGGGTTATCAAGACAGGAGGCAGTGCTGGCCCAGTTTGCTTTTGGTTACCTGTTCCCTCCAGATATCGTCGGCTAACAAGTGTTCAGTATCCTGTATGTGTTCTGTAGTTCTCACAAGTACCATGGGCCCAAAATTTCTGCTTTTGACATGTCATTCCTCAAAGGTCTCATGGTCACTGTGATTTATTCTCCACTATTGGCAGGTACAGAAAATCCGGTTATTATGAACCCATCAAGCATTTAAGAACTGAACCAAATTTCCTGTGACACCTCTCTACGGAGTATTTCTATTTGATAAAAAGACATTTCAGGTACTGAGCTATAGACTGGAGAGGGATATGATGGGGCATGGGGTCAGGGTGGGAAAACATTTGTGCCATAAAGAGAGCCACTTATTACAGCTCGTGGCCACTGGGACTCACGTGTGTCATTACTCAACATTCGGCTACTTGTTAGTGAAACACACTTTTCTGTTATGACAGGCCACACTATATGCTCACACACACATGTACCACATGTACACATACAAATTAAACTTAGGTACATGTTCACACACCTTCACACTCTGCAGGGATCAAGGCACATAATCAATTCTGCCTCACTTCTTGAAGACAGATCAATTCTGTCTGACTTGGTGCTAGAGAAGAGCATATCTCAAAATAAACACCAGGGCTTCTCAGCCCAACTAAATTTTCTCCTCTACTCCTTAAATAATTTGAGAGGAATTTACTATATCTATTAAACAAAGTACATTTTGAGCATTTTAAAGCCGGTGATATTTAATGAAATAATCATGGATCGGAAAAATATTATCTTTAGTAAATAACTGTTTTACCTAAAATATTTAAAAGATTACTTTTTAAATAGAGAAATAAAAAGTTATTAAATTTTTACTGAATCAACTGCATATTTCAAGTTTTACTAGAGCAGAATAAAGAGAGCTTAAATATGTCTTGTTTTATATGTCAGAAGTTTATTTTCAATATCAGTAGATAATGAATGTAGGGAAAAGTCTGATCTGGTTGGATTTTCACTACCATGCCTCATATAGCATTAACTTGGGCTTCGGTGACTACAAAGCTGGTGTCTGTCATCCTTTGCCACCTCCTTCTCTAACATCGCCCTCAGCTTCAGCTTAGGATGGATATAATTTTATTTCTATCTTTATTGCCAGCACCCCGGGCAAAGCCACCGTCTTCTCTTATCTAGGCTGGTCTGACAGCCTCGTAGCTGGTGTTCTGTAACCACTCTTGCACTTTCTCGTCCATTCTCCTCACTAGGACCAGTGCCACATTTTCCAGTTGTGGGAGCTAAAAAAAATACATGAAAACTCCTCTCGGTCTTGCTTCCACCTTCTCAGTTCTTCTGGCTACACTCACCATCAAATTAGCAGAGATAGATGAACACGGGAGAATCAAGTTTTTATTACCTGCACATGGGGAATATAAATAGGCATGAAAATGCCATGAAATTCTGAAGTCAGTGAGGGAACATTGAGTATATAAAGTAATTTTAGGCAAAGAAAGGTAGGAGGATGGGATATTAGATTTCAGAAGTGAGAATGGTTGATTTACAGGTAGATGAGGAAGATGGCACAGAAATTCTTGCTAGGCACCTCAGAAACCAGGGACACAGGAGGTGTCTAGCTAACAAGCACTTGCAAAAGATCTCTTGTTTACCATGCTTAATTCAAATTAGGCTAAGCTGCATCCTAAGATCTTCTTCTTCTGAGTCTGTTGGGCAGGAAAGGGTGGGGGCGGGTCTCAGTCTTGTTTAATAAACACCTTAAAAGCCATCCCAAAAGGCAGCTTCAGACTGGCAAAACTTTGGTCCCCTCACAAACACAGGTGGGATTATAAATGGAAGAGTTCTCTTTAAAACCCCTCAATGACTTCCCATAGTTCTGAGGGTAAAAGTCTCTTCTTCATTTGCACTCCAAAACTCAATATTGTTTTAGCCTTGTCTTCGTTTGTACCTTGAAATTGCACAAAATCCCGTGGCGTCCAGTAACTGCTCGCTCAGTGTCTCAGAGGGACCGTGCTCCAGCCTCCTGGTGACCTTTTGAAGTGTTCTTCTCCTCTGTCATGAGGAATACTTTCAACCTACCATCCCATCTTCCTCTTTAAACAGTTATTTTTCTCTCTATCCTTCAGATCTTTATTTAATCATGACTTTCCCAGATAAGCTTTCTATGAATCTTTTCCCCATGTCCCAATTACACACTGCCATCACACTTATAAGATACTTTCATATTTACGTTTATTTAAAAAATTAGCACGCTTCTCCTCTCATAGACTACAAACTCTTTTAATGCAGACACAAGTCTGTTTGTCCTACGATTGAGTCCATTCATCAAATATAATGGTTGACACAGAGAAGGCATTCACAGTGAGTCATGGAAGGCATGAAGCTCAGGTTACTGCTCTCATTGATGTCTTAGGAGGATGGGCACATTGCGATGATCCTACTCTTCATTCTTGAGAAAGACCTGGGAGAAATCCACGTTAACAGTTAAGTATAACCCCTATGAGTAACTGTTCCCAGTTCTGTTATTCATGAATTCAGCATCTACTTCCAAAGACATGTGTAACAGGAATTTGTTCCCCACACTCTGTGTGAGGAGCTTCCAACCTTTTAAGGACTGATAGAAGGCTAATTTCACTTCCCACTGGAGGGATGAAAATGCTGGATATTCACTCTCCCAACTTCTCTTACAGACAAAATGCAGGAATGTCACCTGGAACCTGCACATCAGTTGCACCCACACTCAAATCTGATCTTAGATCTAATAAGGTAAAAAAAAAACAAATCAAGGACAGTAGAACTGTCCATTTTGGTGCAGACAACAGCAGAAAGAGCCACATTCAGGGTCCGGAAGCAGTGGATATAGCAGTGGTAACTGTCCAGTTCGCTGTTAAGTACTTGAACACAATGGTATTGACATGGGACAAGTGCCCTGTGGTCACTGTGTCATTATTTTGTTATGACAAAGAAGTAATTATTTCTCAGCTTCCTCCCCAAAAGCTGTGATTTGCAGAGGCTCAATTCCTGGTGAGTGTGGCCAAGAGTTGATTCCTTTCTCTTCCTCCCAGGAGCACAGCAGAGGCTTTCCCTGAGGTGTCGTAGGCTACGGATAACAGGACTCAATTCCCCTTGTGCTGCTCACTCACGGGGCAGAGGTTCCACCCTGGGAGAGGCCACCAGAGAAGAATGGAAACTACACCCCACACAGCTCCCTTCTCACCAATTGGGGTGTTACTACAAGAAAAGAGACCACTCTTTCTGCATCTCCAGCTCCAGATCAGCAGCTCTGAGAATTTCCCCAGAGGTGGAGGTAGTCCATAAGAGCAGAAAGTCCTGAAGCTGTCCTCAAATCAACTTACTTTATTGAATGAAACACAGTTCAACCCTAAAGGTACCCCCCACCAAAAGAGGGATATGTTGACGATAAGCAGATAGCAAGTGGCACATAGGTCCATGAGAACAAAAAGCTAAACTATAGGCCGGCTACTTTACCAGAGAGAACCACACACACAAAAAAAAAGACAGCTAAGAAGAGCTCACTTCCCCCACCCCCAGGATCAGAACAAACCTCAAAGATTAGACACAAAAACTACCTCAATACAAAGGCTTAAATTTCACTGGCCCAGACTGCACAGCAATTTATGCCCCTGCCATTACCCTCGTTGTCAATAATAATTAGGCAACCAGCCAGCAAATAGTGGCAACTGACAGGTGAGTGTGACACTAGAAGAGAGAATCTCACAAAGACTAGGGAAAGAGACACTCAGAGACCTGCTACAACCTAAGTCATGCCAGGCGACCTTGTACTTGCTCATTGCCCTCTGATGATCAACTTCAGAGGCTTCGTTGCTTTTGTTTTAAGCAACTAAGTGTAGGATGGTTTGTTCTGCTGCAAAATACGAAGGATAAAGTGTTTGTGAGATGAAACGTATTTGTAAAACATTTAGCACAATGCCTAGCCCATTGCATGCGGTCAATGTCAGCTGCTCCCTTGAGTCACTGAAATGAAGCAGTTTATAGATTCCCTGCTAAGTATTAAAACTTGTATCTATGCATACATGCCAAGGGTTATGTTGGATCCCAGAGAAGGAGAGAATAAAAACCTTTGGTTCCTGTCACCTAGGAGCTCCATGCAATCTTAGGTACGAGTAAATTGCAGTTTAATACAAAATGTTGGTCCCTCAGGCGGGGGTAAGTATAGAACGCTATGAAAACGTGGAGAAGAAAAAAATGGCCTGGGCATGAGTGACTTGTAGCAGGACTGAGTGAGGGCACTTCTTTTTTTCATTTTTGACCCTACAGGCAGCGTCCAGGCGATTACTGAGATAGACTAGAGCAGACAGACATCAGTAAGAGGCAGGAATTCGTAACAAAAGTGGAGACTGCACCCGTGTGCCCACGGTGCATTGTGGCTGGTAATTGTGTCTGTCTCTCCTCCCCCATGTTCAGTGTTCAGTGTTCAACGCCTCTCAGAGCAGAGAATTCACCCTCTACACCCTTCTTTCCCAGAATCGGCCTCAGCAAGGGCAGTGTTCTTGATCCGGCACAGATACAGGTCTCACTGGGGACTGAGATTCTCGGCTTCTGATTGTGTAGTGCTCTCTGTACCTGACTATGACTCTTCCTGTAGGGGAAGAGATAGCATTAGGGGTGATAAGGGACTATGTGTCGTTCTTCACTCTGTATGATAAGTGTAACAATCAAAACTAACACCAGAAATCAGCATAATTGTTAAGAACTGTGCTAGGTCCATCAAAAATACTCCTCCTAATTATAACTTGAAGTAATTATTATATCTGAATGATTGAGAATGATTAGGCATTTGGATTAATCTTGTGCCCTTGGAAGCAGATCCAGAGATAAGGGCTCTAGGCAAGGAGTTAATTTGGGAGGTAATCCCAGGAAAGTAAGGAGTGAGACAGCACTGGATAGAAAGGAAGGAGCTAATTTTCCAAGGAAATTATATCTCTGTTTACTATACCCTATATATAAGGACTCAACCACATATAATCATCCATCACATGTAATTATCTATATTACTATTTCTATCTATTTCTCTATATATGCTATATATATATTTATATCACATAGAATTATATATAATATTCAAATCCCTGTTTTAGGATATATTATTATTATTATTATTATTTAATATTTTAGAAAAATTGCAGGGAGAGGTGAAGTGGCATGTACAAGGTCAAGTTTATCCTGAGTAATGGAATTTAAGGACTCTGAATGAGTAAAACCATGTGGTTTTTAGTTAAACTTTTGAGTTATAAAAGTTTAAACTATACCTCACAGCCATTAGGATGTGTACTACAATTTAAAAAAAAAACAGAAAATGACAAGTATTGGTGAGGTTGTGGAGAATATGGAACCCGTGTACACTGTAGGCAGAAACGTAAAACGGTGCAGCCATGATGAAAAGCAGTACGATAGTTCCTCAAAAAGTCAAAAATAGAGTTAGCACATGACCCAGAAGTCTCACTTATGGGTATGTGTTCAAAGTGATTGGAAGCAGAATTTCAGAGATATCTTCACACCCATGTTCAGAGCAGCATTATTTACAACAGCCAAGAGGTGGGAGCAACAATAATTCCAATCAATAAGTGAATGCATGAACAGAGTGCAGCACATACACACAATAGAATACTGTTCAGCCTCAAGAAGCAAGGAAATCCTGCCACATGCTACAGCATAGATGAACCTGGAGGCTACTGCACTCAATGAAATAAGCCAGTCACAAAGAGACAAATATGTATTATTCTACTTTTATGAGGCATTTAAAATAGTCACATCCATAGAGACAGGAAGTAGAATAGTGATTGCAGGGGGCAGGGGGAGGGGGAAAATCACTTTGTGATGGGTATAGATCTTCGATTTGACCAGATGAAAAAGTACTAGAGATGTATTGCACAAGCGTGTGAATATACTTACTACCACTCTGCACTGAAAAACTGCGCATATGTATGTTAAATGTGTACAGTTCATTGTGTTATACCATAATAAAGCCACTGATTGTGGCATAATACATAATGCATATCAATCATACCACAATGAGCCATTTTTAAATGTTTAAACTAATTTTCCAACTAGTTTCCTAGAACAGGAGGGGGCTTGCTTTGCATTTAGTTGAATCACATACTGAATGCAGGCATTTTCTTCTTAATTTGCTGCCTTCAAGACAAGCTAGTCTCTTCTGGACAGCTCCAATGACCTGAAAAAAACCTGATCCTTATATTGAGCTGACATTTGCAAAGAGCGGACAGGGATGCCAGTATGAAGACCTAAGAACAGTGCCGCAGTCCCTGCTCCATCACAAAGCTGGTCCTGCGCTAGCCTCACCGCAGAACACAGCTCTTGTCCTGTGGCGTAGCCCCTGTGCCGACCCAGACGCACTGCGGGACTCACCAATCATAGGTGTCCAAATGTCTGACTGGGAACCATTTGGGAATCGACCAGACTGTTTAAGGTCGTTCAGAAGAGATATACCATCCATACTTTACACATTTTTCCCTATTCCACAATTACTTCCTATAAATGAGTGCAGAAAGTAGGGTAGAAAAGAGCTTCATGATATATTTCTTATATGGGAACGTGCTGATAAATCAAAAATATGAAGGACTGCTGGCTTGTGCAAGGGTGCCTTTTTGCTGAAGTGTCAGAGCACAGAGTTGGCCGGGTGTGGTGTCCTCTGCTTTCCTTTAACTGCTCTGTCTCCCTCGTGACACGTTACTGCCAGCGGACCATGACTTTGACCCTAAGACCTCAAATTTGCTTTCTATGTTCTGTGCCTCAATAAAATTGATATACTGTCTATGTCCTTAGCACAGTGAGGGTTAATTAAAATACATAAAATACTTCAAGGTCTCTTTCTTAAAGATGTGAGCTGAGTACATTAGCATTACTATAAATACAACTGAAAAGTAAAATCACACCCTCCCTTTGTCATCGCTACTGGAGCGTGTTGCCTCCAGTTCTGCAGCACCCATGGTGCGGTGACAACATAAGCAATCTAGCACCAAGTTTTGTTTTTATCTTTACTCTGGAATAAAGATTTACTTCTTCAGGAGCAATACGAAGTTAACATAAACATTGAGGTTTGGTTCAGGATGCTACATTTTCTCATTCCTTCAATTTGCCACAGACAGTTAAAATAGAGACAAGATTTTTCTTGTACCAAATACCTTTAATCACTTAACCTTAAAGGCCAGGAGATGATGTGCACCAATTCCCAACCAGTTGCTGGGTGAATTGCAAATGCAGTGTCACGGGAGGAAACAAAAAAGTGAAATCCAGAAACTGATAAAAAGCAAATATCCTTAATGGTGCTGAGACCCAGCTTGACACTTTGTTTGGAAATTAGGTATGTTACAAGGGTGACTTGGGACAAGTTGCGTGATCTCTGTAAGCTTCATGTTTCTCAGCCTAGTCTCATTCTTGTAAAAAGAACTGAGGTGACACTTGCCCTGGCACAAGGGCAAGTGCTCAATGATTAGTGACTGTCACTGGGAAGCCCTTCCCAGCAGTGATTGCAATGATAGGTTCTGAAGTGAGCCTGCTGGGATTTGAACACAGGCTGTGATATTTACAAATGGTGTGATCTTGCAGAGGTAACTTAATGTATCCAGGCTTCTTTTTCCCCTTTTTATTAAGTAGAATAACACTCTCGTTTATCTCATATGATGAAGGAATTGAATGAGATGGTAAGTGAACAGAGCTGACATGCAGTGAGCATTCTCATGATGCCATGTGTCACCCATTAGCATTGCCATCGTAGCGTTACAAATGATTTTTTTCCAGGATCAACATGTATGGTATTTTATACAATGAAATAGTATTTATCAATAAAAAAAATGATCTGTTGTCCTGGTCTGTATGGCTCAGTTGGTTGGAGCATCCTCCTGTAAACCAAAAGGTCATGGGTTCGATTCTTTGTCAGGCACATACCTGGGTTGTGGGTTCCATCCCCAGTCAGGGTGTGTGCAAGAGGCAACCAATTGATGGTTCTCTCTCACATTGACATTTCTCTCCCTCTATCTCCCATTCCCTTCCCTCTCTCTAAAATTAAAAAAAAAATTAAATAGCAAGATATTGATTCACACAATGTGAATAAATTTCAAGTGCATTATTCTAAGTGAAAGAATCCAGACTCAAAGTTTGCACACTGTACAATTTCATTTATACAACAATGGAAAGCAAAACTATAGAAACAGAAAATAGATCAGTGGTTGCCAGGGGCTTGGAGTAGAGAGAGAGGTTGATTATGAAGCAGCAAAACCAAGGAATGTTGCGGTGTAACAGAATTGCTCTGTATTTTGATTGTGGTGATGGGTACAAGACTAACTGTATTGGTAAAACCTCACATTAATCTATACCAGAGATTTTCAACCTTTTTCTTATGGCACACATAAACTAATTACTAATTATGCAGCACACCAAAAAAATACATTATATGTTTTACCAATCTGACAAAACAATATGTATAATTTTCACTTATTCACACCAGATGGCTACTGTTGTGTTGGCTATTGTCATTTTTTTTTAATTTGACAATCTAAGGGAAAAGAGGTCAGTGCCCCTGACTAAATAGTCAGGTATTGCATGTTTTGGAAATTCGTGTGGCACACCAGGGGAAAATTGCTGATCTATACTAAAAAGAGTAAATTTTGATTTGTGTAAATAATTTTTGAAGTCAACTAAAAAAAGTAAAACTTCCTCATTGCCAGTGTACTTTAGCTCAAACAGAAAAGCCTTTGAAAATATGGCTTTAGATTTAAGTTCAAAAAATGAGCATATAATAACATGTACACCTCTTGCTAGGGGAAAAAAACCCCTCTCTTCTAAAAATAGTTGTTTCCTTTTCCTAACATTTTTGAATTCAGCTTTTGACTCTCTGACCTCCAAGTACCAGTCAGTACACCCTTAATGCAGCACCGTGTTCTCTCCAATGCCCTGCACTGGGACTGAGCTATTTAAACAAAACTTTCAGGATAGGAGGACTCTCAGGTTATGGCATCTCAGGCATTTAGCGGATTAGCCTTTTTTAATATAGAGGTTCCAAAATTATTAACATTTTCCCAAGTGATATTTGATAGTGAAAGTAATATCTTTGTGAAGTATTAAGTGATTTTTTTATGAAAAAGTAGAATAAGCTGACAGAAAGTAATAATTACACTGTCAAAGAACACAAGATTCCATTTTCTCAAAGTCATCTATATGGCCTGGATTCGGTTGCACAGGCTGTCATCAGATGGTGAGATTTATTTCTCCTCTAATTGCGCCATGACAGCCAGTTTTGTGCAAAAGATACCCACAGTGCCCGCTTCCTCAGAAGGGCGCCAAATCCATGGCGTAGCATATGCAGGAGATTGATACACAGTTAAGACAGTGTGTCAGATGCCAATGGGACTAGAGGATAAGGCCTTTACAGAGTCCTGGGCTAGTGTTCACATGCTTTAAAAAATAAAACAACTGGTGAGTTACTTTTTAAAGTATATTTTATTGATTATACTGTTACAGTTGTCCCATTTTCCACCTTTGCTACGCTCCGCCTGGTACCCCCCTTCCCTCCAGCAGTCCCCGCTTAGTTTATGACCAAGGGTCCTGTGTGTAAGATCTTTGGCTTCTCCATTTCCTATACTATTCTTAACATCCCCCTCTATTGTTCCTGCTAATTACGCTTCTTAATCCCTACACCATTTCCCCCATTCTTTCCCTTCCCCCTCCCAGCTGATTACCCTCCAAATGATCTCCATATCTATGATTCTGTTCCTGTTCTGGTTGTTTGCTTAGTTTGTTTTGCTTTGTTTTGATTCAGTTATTGATAGTTGTGGATTTGTTGCCTTCTTAATGTTCATGGTTTTGATATTCTTTTTCTTAAATAAGTCTCTTTACCATTTCATGTAATAATGGCTTGGTGATGATGAACTCCCTTAGCCTTACCTTGTCTGTAAAGCACTTTATCTGCCTTCCATTCTAAATGATTGCTTTGCTGGATAGAATAATCTAGATTGTAGGTCCTTGCTTTTCATCACTTTGGATACTTCTTGTCAGTCCATTCTTGCCTGCAAAGTTTTTTTTGAGAAATCAGTGGATAGTCTTATAGGAACTCCTTTGTAGGTAACTCTCCTTTTCTCTTGCTCCTTTTAAGATTCTCTCTTTATCCTTAACCTTTGGCATTTTAATTATGATGTGTCTTGGTGTGGTCCTCTTTGGGTCCAACTTGTTTGGGACTCTGTGCTTCCTGGACTTGTATGTCTATTTCCTTCACCAAATTAGGAAAGTTTTCTTTCATTATTTTTTCAAATAAGTTTTTGATTTCTTGCTCTTCCTCTTCTCCTTCTGGCATCCCTATGATTTGGATGTGAGCATGTTTGGGGATATCCCAGAGGTGATAAACCTATCCTTGTTTTTTTGAATTCTTGTTTCTTCGTTCTGTTCTGATTGAATGTTTATTTTTTATTTCTTACTTAGTTCCAAATTGTTGATTTGAATCCTGGCTTCCTTCCCTTCACTGTTGGTTCCCTGTAGAGTTTTCTTTATTTCATTTAGTGTATAACGTTCGCTTCTTCCTTTATGTTTTTGCTATACTCAATCAGTTCTCTGAGCATCCTGATTACCAGCATTTTGAACTCTGCATCTAATAGGTTGGCTATCTCCATTTCATTTAGTTTTTTTCTGGGGTTTTGTTCTATTCTTCCATTTGGGCCATATTTCTTTGTCTCCTCAATTTGGCAGCCTCTTTGTGTTTGTTTCTGTGTATTAGGTGGAGTTGATTTGATCCCCTGTCTTAGCAGCATGGCTTATTATAGAAAAGGCACCCATAAATTGTGTGGGGCAGAGCCTTAGGCAATTGCCAGGGTCAGGCAACCCACTTCACTGCTTTGTGGCTCTGTTTTGGGGGAGGTCTTGGAGAGGAAACAATACTACTGCCGGACTTCGGGAGGTTTGCCTTCCACTTGCCCCATTTCTAGTCACTTCATCCACTTTCAGTATGCAACTGGTGCCCTTCCTGCTGCTGTCCTGATGATAAAACCCAGAATGGATGGGTTTACATATGTTCTAAGTCCATGTGGACCCTTTAAATGGTGAATATCCAACAGTTTCTTCCACTGCCCCCACCCTCTGTCACCTCTGTTTTTACAGCCAGAGGTAACAGGGATTTATCTTCCTAGTGCTGGAACCCTGGACTGTGTTGTCTGGCCTGGGACTAGAATTGCTCGCTTTGCAGATATCCCTCCCAATTTTTACCCACCATAGGTAAATGTGAGACCATTGGTTCTGCAGCTTCCCCCTCTCCACCTGTCTCTGAGACTCCACCCCTCCTACTTGTCTTGATGAATGTGACTTCTTTAAATCCTTCATTGTCAGACTGTCATACAGTTCAATTTTCTGATGGTTCTGGGTGTTTTTTGTTTTGAGATCTGGCTGTAATTCTTTCTGTGGTTGTGCAAGGAGGTGAAGCGTGTCTACCTATGCCTCCATCTTGACTGGAAGTCTGATGATTTATCTATTAGTTGGAAGATGAAAAGTATTCTCCTTTCATAACAGTTTGTTACAGACTCTAAGCTCAAAGGAGCTGCCCACCAGAAATGTGAGTTTGACATCTTTTGTGAAATGTTTGCGGTTTGCTTGTTCATGCATTGAATATGGAGTATGCATTGTTAACCCATTATGACTGTGTTTCTCTGTGTGGCCTATTCTTACAACCTTGGAAAATTCACAGGTAATCATTAGAGAAGTATAATAAGCTAGTGCTAAAACAAGGGAACGTAGTTAATAGTTGCATTGTTTCTCGCCTTTCTACTTGTGTCACCGCAGGACAATCTGGCTGGTCGGTCTTCACTCAAACACCCTAAGTGCCCATGTCTCTTCAATAAAATTTATTGAATGGAATTAACAGGACACCTATGGGTACTTTGTTTTGGGCTAAAAACTTGGGGAAGCACACAGAGGCATATGCTTTTTCTTAGTCCTAAGGATTCTTTAGACCTGCTTTAGAGAACATAAATTTGTGTTTATAAAAAAAATTGGAGGGCAGAACAAAACTACACTGTCAAGTGCGGAACTGAAAATAATTAGATGTGTCAGTGGGTGGCACAGTAGAGCTTACTTGCTCAGAGTTCAGTTTTCAGCTTTTTTAGAGCTGCATCTGAGTTTTACTGCTAACTAGTTGTGTGGCTGTGAGTTAGTTAAGCTACTGTTTCTTCATCTGTAAAATTAGGATTATATTACCTGCCTCATCAGCTGTTGTAAAATTAAGTGCAATTTTCCATGTAAAGCAATCAGCACAGTGTCTGGCATTGCTCTAATTAAGGCTATGGATAGCTTCCTAATTGCACAGCCTATCGGTTGTGGGAGCTACATCACTTGATGCCTCCTTTGCACTTGGTAGTGTTGAATTGTCTCTCCTTCCTGAACCATCCTTCAAAGGACTCTCCTCAGTCATTGTCTCCTATTCTTCTCACCACTCTAACCATGATTTCCCTGTGGGCTTCTTTCTCATGCTCCTCTTCTACCCTCTTAAATGCTGGTGTTCTCTAAAGCCCACGTTGGATTCTCTTTTCATCTCTTCTACTTAGTCTCCTTGAGTGGTCTCACTTACAGTGATGCAGTATTTCCTCCTATACTGTTCTGTTGGAGATCCATATCTTTAGCCCAGAGCTCTCTCCCCGGAGACCAGTATACTCAACAGTCTACTTGGCGAGTCCACCTAGAAGTCTTGGAGTTACCTCCAACTCAATGCATTCCAATAGTCCATCCCAATCCGACAACAGAGTGTACTTTCTTCTATCTTATCTTCCTCAGTGTGTGCTATTTCCACCCATTCAGTGTTGCAAGCCATTGAATTGAGAATCATACTCTTTTTTTCTCATCGCCCTCTGCATCAAAACAGCTGATACTACCTCCAGCTTGATCTTAACCCATCTTCTTCCTCTTGAATATTCTCTCATGGCTGCCATCATGCCACAACCTCCTAATCTCCACTGCCCACTTAGTCACTTCTCAGTTTCCATACAGCTAATTTAGTGGAAGCATCTTTTCTACCTGGACTACTGCAACAGGTGTCTAACTGAGCTTCTGGTTCCTAACATTGCCTCACTTTCTGTTTCCTTTTTTTTTCCTTTTTTTAAAATATATTTTATTGATTATGCTATTACAGTTGTCCCATCTTCCCCCCCTCTGCCCTGCACACCCTTCCCCCCCACACTTTCCCTCTTTAGTTCATGTCCATGGGTCATATGTATGAGTTCTTTGGCTTCTACATTTCCTATACTATTCTTAACCTCCCCCTGTCTATCTTCTACCTACCAGTGATGCTTCTTATTCCCTGTATCTTTTCCCTCTGTCTCCCCACCAAACCCCTGATGATAACCCTCCGTGTGATCTCCATTTCTGTGATTCTGTTCCTGTTCTAGTTGTTTGCTTAGTTTGTTTTTGTTTCTGTTTTAGGTTCAGGTGTTAATAGCTGTGAGTTTGTTGTCATTTTACTGTTCATATTTTTTATCTTTTTCTTAGATAAGTCCCTTTAACATTTCATAGAATAAGGGCTTGGTGATGATGAACTCCTTGAACTTGACCTTATCTGGGAAGCACTTTATCTGCCCTTCCATTCTAAATGAAAGCTTTGCTAGATAGAATAATTTTGGATGTAGGTCCTTGGCTTTCATGACTTGGAATACTTCTTGCCAGCCCCTTCTTGCCTGCAAGGTTTCTTTTTGAGAAATCAGCTGACAGTTTGATGGGCACTCCTTTGTAGGTTACTGTCTCCTTTTCTCTTGCTGCTTTTAAGATTCTCTCTTTATCTTTCCTCTTGAGTAATGTAATTATGATGTGCCTTGGTGTGTTCCTCCTTGGGTCCAGCTTCTTTGGGACTCTCTGAGTTTCGTGGACTCCCTGGAAGTCTATTTCCTTTGCCAAATTGGGGAAGTTCTCCTTCATTATTTGTTCAAATAAGTTTTCAATTTCTTTCTCTTCCTCTTCTCCTTCTGGCACCCCTATGATTCGGATATTGGAACATTTCAAGACATCCTGGAGGTTCCTAAGCCTCTCCTCATTTTTTCGAATTCTTGTTTCTCCATTGTGTTCTGGTTGAATGTTTCTTTCTTCCTTCTGGTCCACACCATTGATTTGAGTCCC
>VMDR010018374.1:0-10571 GCA_007922815.1 Macrotus californicus
GATTTTGCCTATCTATCCATTTCTACCTTGTTCTCATTATTCTCTTTATTCAAATCTTTTACAACCTTTTACATTCTCTTACAATGATCTCTACTGTGTTTTTCACACACTCACACTCTTCAACAATATGAATCAAAGAATCTTCTTCATATTATTTTTAAGCTCTACTAGCCATGTCTTTCACTCTGCCTTACCACCATCCTTATACTCTTATGCAATTTCCCTCAACATCTATTTTTACTCTCCTGTTCATTTTCTATCTCCCCCGCCCCTCTTTCTCCTTCTTCATGACTCACTCTCAGTTTGCTCACCGTCTTCTTAAACTTTTTGTCACTGTCTCCCTCAATATCTTTCTTTAAATCTTGTTTTTTTACAGTATGCCTCAAAATACCTCTCATTCTCTTCCACAGTAAAAATTTCAATCACTCTCATGCTCCTCATTCTTTATGTCACCATCTTTCTCTGAACTTTTCTGACAATGTCTTCATCTCCTTTTTCTAACACCAGCACACGTTATAATCTCCTGCTAAATGTTATTAACTCTCCTTAAAATAAAATTAAAAATTCTCACATACTTTTCTTCAGTCCCTCCTTAACATTTAACTTCTTCTGAATTGAACCTCTCTCGCATTTTCTTCTTTTTTAATGTATTAAATTTTATTGAAATGACATTGGTTAATAAGATCATATGTAATTCAAATTTACATTTCTATAATTCGTAATCACATGTTGCATTTTTCTGCTCTCTATCCAAAGGCTTACCAAAGTGAAATTATTTTCCATCACCATACATGAACCCCTTAAGTGTTTATGCTTCCCTACCCATCCTTCCTCTGATAAACACCATACTGCTGCCTATGTTTATAAGTTCTTGGTTGTTGCTTTTTTTTTTGTTTTTTGTTTTTTTTATCTTTTGGTTTATTTGTTACTTTCAGATTTATAGCTTTCCTTATAACTGATTAGTATTTTTCTGAATATGTCTACCACCTAGCCTTTATCTAATAACCTATCAAAGGATACTTCAGTTGGTTTAACGTCTTGGCCACCATGATTAATGCTGTAATAAACAAAAAGGTACATATATATTTGCAAATAAATGTTTCTACACTTTTTGGGTTTGTACACCAAAGAAGAGTTTTCTGTCAATATGGAACTCCATTGTCAACTTTTTTGACAAACCTCCATGAATTTTTTCATAGTGTCTGAAGCAGTTTATTTTCACCAGCAATGTGTGCAGGTGCCTTTTCCTGCACAACCCTTTCACCACTAGTTATTACTTATCGCATTAAAAATATCCATTCAAACTGTAATTGAACAACAATAAAGTAATTTAAAAAAAAAATATCCATTCTTCACAATATGCATAACAGCACAACCTACAATAGCCAAGGGCTGGAAGCAACCTAAATGCCCACCAGTAAATGAGTGGACAAAGGAACTATGGTACATTAACACAATGGAATACTACACAGCAGAAAGAAAGAAGGAGCTCCTACCCTTTTCATGGATGCATCTGGAGAGCATTATGCTAAATGAAATAAGCCAGGCAGTGAAAGTCAAATACCACATGATCTCACCTATAAGTGGAACCTAATCAACAAAACAAACAGGCTACAAAATGAAACCCAAACCATTGAATTAAAGAACAAACTGACAGTAACCACAGGGGAGGGAGGAGAGGGATAGTGGGGGAAAATAGGGGAAGGTCCATCAAGGAACGTGTATAACGGACACATGGATAAAGCCAGAGGCATAGGTTGGAGGGTGGGAAGTGGTGATGGGTGGGGCTGGGGCTCAGGTAGGGTGAACATGGAGACAACTGTACTTGAACAACTATGAAAATGTAAACAAATGAAAATAAAAAGTCTCCATCCTTCAGCTGTGAGATGCTGTTTCCTTTTAGTTTTAATGAGTTTTTTTTTTTTTTTTCTGATAGCCAGTAAAGCTGAGCATTTACAAAATATCTTTCTTAGCCATTTTCATGTCTTTTGGCAGAAGTGATTTTTTATGTCCTCTGCTCGTATTTTGTTTTCTAATCATTTTACTTGCTAATTTTAGATAGAGAGAGTGTTTTTCTTTCTCACTTGTGCACTAATCGGTTGATACTTGTATGTGCCCTGAGCAGAGATTAACCTCACACATTGGCAATCCTGGGCAATGATCTAACCAACTAATCTCTCCAGCCAGGGCCCCTGCCTATTTATAAATTGAATTTTGCTTATTTGGTATTGAGTGGTATGAGTTCTTTATATATTTTGAATATTAATCCCTTGCCAGATCTCTTCATTGTAAATGTATTCTCTCACTTGGTTTGTCGCATTTTTTGTAACGTTTAAATGTTCTTTTTTGAAAAAAAAATATTTATTTTTAACTGTTTAATGTTCAAATGCAGTTGTCTCCATATTCCACGCCATCATTACCCCCACACCAGCCATCCCCACTCCCCACACTTGATACTAACCCTCTTTGGTTTTGTCCATGTGTCATTTACACATGCTCCTGAACCCCCCCCTTTTTACCCATATTATCCCCTCCCACCCGCCCTCTGGTAATTGTCAGTTTGTTCTTTATTTCCACATCTCTGGATGTATCTTGCTCGCCTGTTTGCATTATTGGTTATGTTCCACTTGAAGGTTAGATGAAATGGTATTTGTCTTTAAATGCCTGGCTTATTTCACTTGTCATAGAGCTTTCCAGTTCCATCCATGATGTCACAAAGGGTAGGAGCTCCTTCTTTTTTTCCGCTGTGTAGTATACCATCATGGAAATGTACCACAGTTTTTTCAACCATTCATATAAGGATGGGCACTTAGGCTGCTTCCAGCACTTGGCTATCGTAAACTGTGCTGCTGTGAACATTGGGGTGCATAGGTTCTTTTGCATTGGTGTTTCAGGGCTCTTAGGGTGTAATCCCAGCAGTGGAATTGCTGGGTCGAAAGGCAATTCCATTTTCAGTTTTCTGAGGAAATTCCATACTGTTTTCCACAGTGGCTGCACCAGTCTACAATCCCACCAACTGTGCACCAGGGTTCCCTTTTCTCCACATCCTCTCCAACACTTGTTGTATGTTGATTTCCTCTCTTTTCATTGCTGTTCAAGTACAGTTTTCTGCCTTTTCCCCCCACCACTCCCCACCACCCCAGCCCTCCCCACCTCCCAGCCACATTTCCACTTCCCCTTGTTGTTGTCCATATGTCCTTTATGATTGTTCCTGTAAACCCTCCAACCTTTCCCCCCATTATCCTCTTCCCTCTCCCGTCTGACCACTGTCAGCCTGTTCTCAATTTCAATGTCTTGGGCTATACTTTGCTTGCTTCTTCGTTTTATTGATTAGGTTCCTGTTAAGGGTGAGATCATACGGTATTTCTCTCTCACCACCTGGCTTATTTCACTTAGCATAATGCTCTCCAGTTCCATCCATGCTGTTGCAAAGGGTGGGATCTCCTTCTTTCTCTCTGCTGCATAGAACTTCATTATGTAAAGGTACTATAGTTTTTTGATCCACTCACTGACTGATGGGCACTTAGGCTGCTTCCAGCAGTTGGCTACGGTAAATTGTGCTGCTGTGAACATTGGGGTGCGTAGGTTCTTTTGGACTGGTGTTTCAGGGCTCTTAGGGTGTAATCCCAGCAGTGGAATTGCTGGGTCAAAAGGCAGTTCCATTTTGAGTTTTCTGAGGAAATTCCATACTATTCTCCACAGTGGCTGCAGCAGTCTACAATCCCACCAACAGTGCACTAGGGTTCCCTTTTCTCCACATCCACTCCAACACTTGTCGTTTGTTGCTTTGTTTATGATGGCCATTCTGACCGGAGTGAAGTGGTATCTCATGGTGGTTTTCATTTGCATCTCTCTGATGGCTAGCGATACTGAGCATCTTTTCATATGTCTCTGGACCCTCGGTGTGTCCTCCTCGGAGAAGTGTCTGTTCAAGTCCTTTGCCCATTTTTGAATTGGGTTTTTGGTCTTCCTGGAGTGGAGTCGTGTGAGTTCTTTATATATTTTGGAGATCAAACCCTTGTCCAAAGTATCATTGGCAAATATGTTTTCCAGTACAGTTGGTTCTCTTTTCACTTTAGTGCTGTTCCTATAGCCGTGCAGAAGCTTTTCATTTTGATGAGGTCCCATTTGTTTATTCTTTCCTTCAAGTCCTTTGCTCCAGGGGACATTTTGATGAAATATTGCTCCATGGAATATCTGAGATTTCTCTTCCTAGCTTCTCCTCTAGGACTTTGATGGTGTCACCACTTATATTTAATCTTTTATCCAATTAGAATGTATCTTTGTGTATAGTGTAAGTTGGTGGGCGTTTCATTTTTTTTGCAAGTACCTGTCCAGCTCTCCCCACATCATTTGTTGAAGAGACTATTTTTACTCCATTTTATGCTTCTTCCCTTTTTGTCGAATATTAATTGACCGGAGAAAGTTGGGTTTGTTTCCGGGCTCTCTGTTCTGTTCCATTGGTCTATATGTCTTTTCTCATGCCAGTACCAGGCTGTTTTGATTACAGTAGCCTTCTAATACAGTTTGATATCAGACATTGTGATTCCCCCCTCATTTGTTCTTCTTTCTCAAAATTGCTGTAGCTATTCGGGGTCTCCTATGGTTCCATATAAGTTTCTGAAATGTTTATTCTATATCTGTGAAATATGTCATTGGTACTTTAATTGGGATTGCATTAAATCTATAAATCGCTTTGGGTAGTATGGCCGTTTTGATGATGTCAGTTCTTTCAGACCTTGAGCATGGTACATGCTTCCATTTGTTTGTGTCTTCCTTAATTTCTTTCTTCAGTGTTGTGTAGTTTTCTGTGTACAGATCTCTTACCTCCTTGATTAGATTTATTCCTAGGTTTTTTCTTTTTTCTTTTTGCTACATCAAATGGGATTTCCTCCGTGACTTCTGTTGCTGATATTGCATTGTTGATGTACAAAAATGCCTTTGATTGCTGAATATTGACTTTGCATGTGCTGTTTTTTTTCCAAATTAATTTATTAGGTCGCATAGTTTTTTTCTTTGAGTTTATAGGATTTTCCAGATACACAATCATGTCATCTGCAAACAATGACAGTTTTGCTTCCTTCTTTCCAATTTGGATGCCTTTTATTTCTTTTTCTTGTCTGATTGCGGTGGCTAGGACTTCCAGTACTGTGTTGAATAGGAGTGCTGAAAGCGGGCATCCTTGTCTTGTTCCTGATCTTAGCGGGAAAGCACCAAGTTTTTGCCCATGGTGTGCATGATGTTGGCCATACGTGTCTCATATATGGCCTGTACAATGTTGAGGAATGCTCCCTCTATTCCCATTTTGCTCAGTGTTTTTATCATAAATGGGTGCTATACCTTATCAAAGGCTTTCCCCACATCTATTGGTATGACCGTGTGATTTTTGTTTTTCGTTTTGTTTATGTGGTGTATTATGTGTATTGATTTGTGAATATTGTACCATCCTTGCATCGCCGGAATGAATCCCACTTGATCCCACTTGTACGATATTTTAAATATAATTCTGGATGCAGTTTGTCAATATTTTATTAAGGGTTTTAGCATCTATGTTCATCAGTGATATCAGCCTAAAGTTTTCTTTCTTTGTTGTGCCTCTGTATGGTTTTGGAATTATGATGATGATGGCTTTGTACAAAGAGATTGGGAGTCTTCTATCTTCTTGGATTTTTTTGGAAGAGTTTGAGAATGATAGGAGTTAAGTGTTCCTTGCATGTTTTGTAAAATTCTCCTATGAAACCATCCAGTCCAGTCCTTTAGTGTGCTGGGAGTTTTTTGGTTAATGCTTCCATTTAGCCAGATGTGATCGGTCTGTTCAGGCTTTCTGCTTCCCCTTCATTCAGGCTTGGAAGATTATATTTTTCTAGAAACTTGTCCATTTCACTCAGGTTTTCACATTTCCTGGCATATAGCTGTTCACAGTATTTTCTTACAGTCCTTTGTATCTCTGTGGTATCGGTAGTAATCTCCCCTGTTTCATTTCTGATTTCATTTATCTGTGTCCTCTCTTTTTCTTGATTGGTCTGCTTAAACCTTTGTTGATTTTGTTTATCTTCTTTTAAGATTTAGCTTATTTATTTTTAGTGAGACGGTGAGGCAGTCCCGCCAGTGGGACTGTGTGTTGTGGAATGCTTGTCCTATATCCCCGGGCAAGTGACGAACAAATTCACACGGACTAAAGGGATCCGGTGGAGAAAAAGGGATGTCGAGCCACTCTCTAAGTGAGAAAGAGAGTGGTAGCTTGGCCGCGCTCTCAGTAAGAGAGAGGACCAGCCTTGCCACTCTCTCAGAGAGAGAAAGGGCCTGCGTGGCCACTCTCCCACAGAGAGAGAAGGCCCCGACCCCTTGCCTGGGCAGGCTTTTATTGACACTCCAGGTGCATCACATCAAGGATGGTCCTCATTTACTATGCATAGGTTCACTTTAGGTGGTTACCTATTATAGATAACAGAGGAAAGAATGTTGCTAATCACTTCCAAGATAAAATACAAAGGGGAGAGGTGGCTTAGCTGGTTACGCGTGTACTTTGGAAGTCTAGCCCAAATCAAAGTAAACTTCTGCTGTCTCCATCCCAGGTGAGGGAGTTTTTAGCAAGAGCAAGTTTCAAAGCGGCCTAGGAACAATGCATGCCTCTTTCCCCAAGGGAGACCCATCTGTGGATTGTTTCTTGCACAACACATGCATCAAAGCTGAGCCACAGTCCACACTTCACACAGATAGGTCCCCTATAAGATGGGAAGGAAGTGAGAACGAGAGGCAGAGAAACATCAATGTGTGGTTGCCTCTCGCCCACTCCCCCATAGGGGAACTGGCCCGCAATCCAGGCATGTGCCCTGAGTATCGAACTAGTGACCCTTTGCTTTGCAGTCCAGCACTCAATCCACTGAGCCACACCAGCCAGGTCTGATTTTGTTCTTCTTCTCAAAGAACCAGCATCTGGACATATTGGTCATTTGAATTGTCCTTTTCGTCTCTATGTCATTTAATTCTGCCCTGATCTTTGTTTTTTTTTCCTTCCTTCTGCTCATTCTGGGCTTTGCTTGTTGTTCCAGCAGTTCTTGTAGATGTACTGTTAGGTTGTTTATTTGAAAGGTTTCTATATTTTTTTCGTAGACCTGTATCTCTTTGGACTTCCCTGTTGGTATGGCCTTCACAGTGTCTCATAAGTTTTGGACAGTTGTGGATTCATTTGTTTCCAGAAACTTTTGATTTCTTCCTTGATCTCATTATTAACCCATTCATTGTTTAATAACACGCTTTTCATTCTCCATAAATTTGAGCGCTTTTGAGTTTTTTTTTCCTTGAGGTTGTTTTCTAGTTTCAGGTTGTTGTGGCTTGATATGATCTCAATTTTCTTGAATGTTTTGAGGCTTGCTTCTTGTCCTATCATGCGGTCTACCTTTGAAAAGGTTCCGTGTGTATTTGAAAAGAATGTGTGTTTTTGCTTCTTTGGGATGAATCACTTAAATTCATTTGATCTAGGCCATCGTTCAATATGACAATATCCTTGTTGATATTTCATTTTGGAGATCTATCTACTTTGTCAGTTGTGTATAAAAACCAACTACTATAAGTGTGTTGTTGTCTATATCTTTCTTAAAGATTGCAAGATTTTCCTTAATATGTGAGGTCTCCTATGTTGGGTGAATATGTTTATCATGTTCATGTTTTCTCGATAAGTCCTTCCCTTGAGCATTATGAACTGTCCTTCTGTGTCTCTTTTTATGTCTTTGCTCTGAAGTGTATATTTCTGATATAAAATTTTCTACCCCACCTTTTTTTCCTCTGCCCATTCTCTCAGAATACTTTTCCAACTTTTTACTTTCAGTCTGTGTAGGCGTTTTTTTCCGAGGTGGGTCTCTTATAGCTACCCTAAGTCTTTTGATTGGAGCATTTAATTCATTAATATTTAAGGTTATTATTGGTAGGTACTTATTCATTTCCCTCTTTTGCACTTGTGTTCTTCACTCTCTCACTCTTTTTCCTCCACTTCTTAAAGCATTCCCTTTAGCATATCTTGTAGTGCTGGTCTGGTGGAACTGTAATTTTTGAGCCTACTTTTGTCTCAGAAACTCCTTATTTCCCCTTCCATTTTAAATGACGGCCTGGCTGGGGAGAGTAGCCTTGGTTGAGGGCCTTTGTTCTGTATTACTTGGAATATGTGTTGCCATTTCTTCCTAGCTTGTAGTTTCTCTGTTGAGAAATCAGCTGCTAGCCTTATCAGAGTTCCTTTGAATGTCACTTCTTGTTTCTCCTTTGCTGCTCTTAAGATTCTCTCTTTATCGTTAAAACTCGGCGTTTTGATTATGATGCGACTTGCAGTAGTTCTCTTTGTGTTCATCTGCATCGGGACCACCTGTGCTTCCTGAATTTGTCTGGTTTTTCTCTTCTCCAGTTTCAGGAAGTTTTCTGTAATTGTTCTCTTAAACAGGATGTCTACCCCTTGCACCTTTTCTTGTCCTTCTGATATTCCTATGATTTGAATGTTGTTGCACTTCATGTTGTCTTGCAGTTCCCTTAAATCACCTTCATATGCTTGAATCTTTTTTTGTGCAGCTGATCTACTTGGGTATTTCTTTCTACCTTGTCTTCCAGCTAACTTATTCATTCATCTGCTTCATCCAGTCTGCTTGTAATTACTTCTAGTGTACTTTTTATTTCATAAGTTATATTCTCCGTTCTTCCTGGTTCTTGTTTATAGTTTCCACTTCCTGTTTCCTACTGCTGTAGTTCCCACTCGGTTCCTTGAATTTGTGTGAGTTCCTTGAGTATCCTTATCACCATTCTTTTGAATTCTATCTGATAGCTTCCTTGCCTCTACTTTATTTAGAACTTGTACTGGGAATCTTCAATTACTTTTGATCATGCGTTCTTTCTTTGTCTCCCCATTTCAAGTGACCCTTTTTGTTTGTATGTATCCACAATTCCCTGTGCTCTGCTTTGCCAGATGTCTTCACGGGTTGATCTGTGGTGAAAACTCTGTGGGTCTCAGAGGTGTGATTTCATGGATCTCCTTGTCTGGATGCTCTAAGTTTGCCCTTTCTTCTCCTCGCATGGGCTCTCTTGCTGTATTTGGGCTTTACCTATTCATGACTCCTTTTTGTGGTGGGTTCTCTTCTTCAGTAGGTTTACTGGAATTCACAACTCCCACGTTGTCTTATATATCATCAGGGGTATGGTCAAGGTGAAATGGAGTAAGACTGGGGGAGGGTATTCTACGGGATGCAAAGTACTGACAAGTAGAGAATAGATGGAGGTCATTTGGAAAGTAAGGCACTAGTCATGATATTTTACCCAACCAGCCGCATTTTATAAAAGGTAAAAGAGAGATAAGACTCTTATTTGAAAGGGAAAAGGATGTGAGCTGACTTTAGAAAGCAGAGCGCTTAGGTGGTAAGATGGTGAGTGAGGTTAGATGGCGAAATATAGTGAGAGTAAGGAATAGGAACTTGATGTAGTATGTGAGAATGCAGTTAACCACAACGGTAGTAAAACTCAGGAAGATGGTGAAATGGATTGAGTAGGGAAGGGTGCTGGGTGGGATTTGAAATATTAATAATATGATAAGAAGTATATAATCTGAATAAAAAGAAAAGGACCCAGGTAGTGTGTTATGGGCATATATTTGAGGTGAAAGAAGAACTATTAAAATGCAATATAAAAGGAACAAGAAATATCATCAATCTAACAATGGAGTCAAACTGCAAGTTCTGAGGGCTAGCAAAGTGAGATGTTTCTCTGCTGTTTGTGTTAGCCTTTAGCCTTGACTTCTTTCTGGTTCTGTCTTTGGTCTTTTTACAGCTGCAGGTCTTACTTATTGTCCTACACTGAAAAGAGAGGCCTACTGGTGACTTCATACCTTCCAAGCAGATTTTACTCCTCTTCCTGGATGCTGCAGGTAGAGGGAGTGGCCTTCAATTTTTTTTCCTGGTGCCTATAATCCAACTTGTTGTATAACCCTTTGATGAATCTGTGAGTGGCACTGAACGGGAGTAAATCACCTCTCTTTCTTTGTTGGCCTAGGTGCTGCACTCACACAAAGTCCATTAGGACAGTTTAGCTCCCCTATTGAATTAAGTCTCTCTGGGCATTGCTACATCTCTGAGCCCCTGCTGCCCCACTTTGATCAATATGTGACATGATCACATATGAGTGGGAGTAAACTGTGCTCCCCATCCTCCGTCTTCACTGGCCCCTGCCACTGCACATGGAAGGTCCTTGCGCAGTGGCTGAGATTCTTTTAGAGCAAATTCCTCTTGTTTGTGGCCAGACTTCCCAAATAAATGTCCAGCTATCCACACAGACCAGCTCTCTGACCAATCCAGAAACTCTCTGGGTCATGGCCATTTACAGCCCATCTCTCCTCCAATCTCCACGTGTCACTGTGCTCCCCAGTTTCTCAGGTAGTGCCTTAGCCAGTGACCACAGTCCCAGCCAGGGTGTACAACCAGCTGTGTGTCTCTTATTGCATCTTTACCCTCCCAGCAACTCTAAGTGTCCATGTGTCTGCCGGTGCTGGTCTGTGAATTTACCACTTTCGGAAGGGTGGAAACTACTAAGTTACAATCACT
>VMDR010018375.1:0-19231 GCA_007922815.1 Macrotus californicus
CCTCTGCCCCTTTAGAGGTGTCTTACAAGCACACAAGAGAAATGAAGGAGGTGCTTCCTGATCTTAATTCTTGGAATAAGACCAGTTAAAAAATGGATTCACAAGAAACAACTTTATTTTTCAAATAACAGTAATGGTAATAGTGATGATAGTAATAATAATAATAATTAATAAATGTTCTGCTAAGAATTCTTTTGCAATTGTCCAGTTTTATTTTATCCATGAGCTATTAAATATGGGAGAACCCCAGGGATTATATGTTGAGTTGTGAATGTGTGTGCGTTTGTGTTTTATTTTCACAGGAAAATAAAACAACAGGGCAATAAAAGAAATAAACGCTTGAGACATATACTTAGAAGGAACATACACTTGGGAATTTTCCAAGTTAAAGTTAAAGATATGGAAGAGTTCTAATGGGAGAGATGGGCACTGTGGAAAAAGAACTCCTCAGAACCAAACAATTATATGAGTTTGAGCAAACAGTTCTGTGAAGGCAAGGGATCTGGATGGAGGCAGAGTATCCATGGTGGGGGGCGGGGGCTGGTAGAGAAGAATTAACCCAGGCTTTAAAACAGTAAGGTCCAGGAAAGAATTCGAATTCCATTCTGCTTATGGGAATATATTTTTTAAAAGCAGCTGGTATGTGCCAAGCGCTTGTGAGGATAGATTGGGGATGTGAGGAGCGGGAGGTCAGAACAGGGGATAACTCTTTCAAAGTCAGCTCCAAAGTACTGACTGGGCTTTATTAGGAACTTCATGGCTAGGTGAGCAATAGGGGGAAAGGCAGGACAACTGTAACTAAACAACAATAAATAAGAAAAAGAAAGAAAGAAAGAAGAATTTTATGTCTTAAGTGGTGAGGGCTGCCTAGATTAAACTGATTGCATTGTCATCAGGAGAGACGGTGCCCAAGTGTGCAGATTGGCTGCAGCATTACAAGGAAGTGAGATTGTTATAAACTGCTCAGAAAGATGGGGATTTATGTGGGTGAAATGAAACAGAAGACGCTCAGAAGCTGGCTCAGAGCAACACATCAGCACTGTGAGATCAAAATGAAAAGAAAATAAATTGCACAGAATAAGGACAGATCTCAGCAGTTTTTGTTAGACTACATGTTAATACGTGTTCATAGGCAAGAGTGTAATGTGATCGACAGGAAAGTTAGGAAGATGAACCTGGCTGTGGGTGCTGAGTAGGTTAGAGACAATGCTAATATCAGGTTCGCAAATCTGTGCTAATTTCCCAGGCCTTAGAATATAATATCCACTCTACCCTGTACTTACTTTTCCATCTTTGCTTCCTCCTGCTCTTTCCTCACACATTTTACTCTGACCTTGTAATGTCCTTCTCTAAATAAAATTCCAAGTACTTTCTTTATATCTCTCCCTTTCTTTTCCTTCCCTCCCTCCCTTCCTTCTTTCCTTCCTCATTTTTTCTCTCCAGGCTCAGAGTTTTTCATATGCTCTCCCTGCTTCCAGATACTTGTTTCTCCAAACTGCCTACACCTATCCCCACCTTGCCATTAATATCCCACTTCAAATATAACTTTAGGACATCTTTCCTTATATTGTTTTTCTGTAGTCACTTGCTATTGTATCATCAGATGCATTTTCTTCTTGCCATCTAACACTATCTGAAATTCTCTTATTCATTTATTTGTTTAATTATTAGTGTCAGTCTCTTCTGCCCACTAGAATGTGAGCCTGTGAGACTTGATGAAGCTGCTTTGTTCATCTAGATTTCCAGTGTAGAAAACAGTGCCCTACATGATTAGCCTCAATAAATATTTGATTTTGTAACACGATGAATGATTGGAAAACTGTTAGATGACTGTGATGATCTAGCATTGACGTGGTAAGCATCTAGATGACCGCTGACCTCTTCTCTTGATGCAAATCCTTTTGGGATTGATTTAAACTCTGCTTTACATCTCTGTACCAGAGCGCTCACATTGATACAGCTTGGCACAGAGAGCTCACAGAAAATCAAGTCTGTCATGGCAAACTGTCCTTTGTCACCTCAGCAATTGTTTTCCACATTTCACACGGAAATCTTCCCAAGCTGAACAAAGTCTATTACTGTATCAGATAAACACAAAGGATTTCTTCTGTACATACAGAAACTTAGCTC
Source organism: Macrotus californicus (assembly GCA_007922815.1). Classification (NCBI taxonomy): domain Eukaryota; kingdom Metazoa; phylum Chordata; class Mammalia; order Chiroptera; family Phyllostomidae; genus Macrotus; species Macrotus californicus. The sequence goes on from VMDR010018375.1 coordinate 2,131, forward strand.
TAATATATTTGGTTAATATATTAAATTTTAAAGTACCTCTATAAATGCACATGGAGATTATTAAACTATATAGTTTTTTTATAAGATTGATATTGGAAAGACAGAAACAAACAAGCTTGGCACTCAAAATATGGAGCAATTAACCTCTGAAAGAAAAAAATAAAATAAACCTTTCCCTCTTCCACAGTAATTATGCTCTTTCCAGTCCCGTAAATGCTTGTTTGAGATGCATGAGACTGAAGTACCTTATCACAATGACAGTAGTTTGTGGCATATTGTCAGTGACGATTACCTCTGCCTGATTAGATATGAGGAAAAGTTAAACACAGCCTAGGAGTGTGTATCCAGCATATGCTAGTGACAACTCCCTTAATCCAAAGCCACTACCGTGGAGTCTTCTAATATTCTGTTCATTGAACACAGGCACACCTATTTTCCTCAAGACTAGACTGTATATTTTCTGACAAAAATGAGCAGATACATGGTATGGGCCAGAGGCACTTGTCCATATAATCAGAGTAAAATAAATTTGCTCACACAAGTGAGTATATTATTAATAGAACTCAATCACATTGAAATGCTCAATTCTTCTACAAATTATCCAGTTTTTGCTTATCCTTTTCCCAAACTGATGTTGGATTAGGGTTTTTATCCCATTTGCAAGAAATATAAAAGTATGAGTCTCATTAAGCTTTAGAAAAATTGATAACCAACTCAAACTGTGGCTTCTTCTATACCCTAGGGGAACAACAGAATGATGTCTTGAACACCTGACATGATGACCAACAGATTTCTCATTCTTACTCTTCCCAAGTCTAGTCATGCCTCACAGTGAGCTTACAGGTCACCAGGCATACTGGTGGTGGGAAGCCTGAGATATGAGTTGCGTAGTAGAAGTAGCAGAGAGAACAGCAGACTCCCCCTGATAGAGCCACCCAATACTATCAGTTACACAAATGTCCATCTGCTGACCTTCCCTTGTCCAAACCCAACCCCTGGTAGTGACAACCCATCCTTGACCAATGGTCTCATTTCATTGGGAGAAGCAAGAACCTGGGGGCCAAAAATGAAGAATAAAAGGCCACACAGAGAATCAGCAGTACGGACTTGCTTCTGGCTCTTCTGTGATCAACAGAAAGCTCCCAGACACTATGGTGCATTTTACTGCTGAGGAGAAGGCTGCTGTTGCAAGCCTGTGGGCCAAGGTGAATGTGGATGTGACCGGGGCTGAGATCCTGGGGAGGTAAGTACTAGAGGTGAGGGAAGGAGGAAGAAAGGCAGAAAGTGTTCCTGAAAGAGAAATTGGTCAGGTCTCTTATATACTCTGACTTCCCATCTTGCCTGTGACTATTTTTATCCCATAGGCTCTTAGTTGTCTACCCATGGACCCAGAGGTTCTTTGACAATTTTGGCAACTTATCCTCTGAAACTGCAATCATGGGCAATCCCAAGGTCAAGGCCCATGGCAAGAAGGTGCTGACCTCCTTTGGAAATGCTGTTAAGCATATGGATGACCTCAAGGGCACCTTTTCTCAGCTAAGTGAGCTGCACTGTGACAGGCTGCATGTGGATCCTGAGAACTTCAAGGTGAGTCCTGAGCATGCTTGTATTTTGTTCTTTTATCTTAGATATTTATGCTATGTATACATTAGGAAACACAGGCACTTAAGTCTTACCATGTATAGGTAGTTGTTGAAAGTAACATTTCAAGGAAGGGTTAGATTTGGGTGGTAAAATTGTTTCAAGGGTAGAATAGAGTAATTACTATGACCAGTAGAGACCATTGATTACCTGATATTTCTGAAACAATATATTGTTATTAAGAGCACTGGCAGAAACTAAGTTAAATGTTTTTGGCCTAGAGAATACAAATTGAGCCAGGGTGAAAATATCTTGCTTTGTCTAACTGAAGTTTTCTATAAAAATGGATGAATATATCGCTGCATGGTTCTGATGTTAGACCTAGGACTGAGCAGGGCCAAAGTCAGAGCAATCTTGTCAATGGGTGATTGTGTTCCCTGCCACCTCCTTCCATCAGCAGTGATGAAACGCTCTCATATATACAGCACAGGATTCTTTGTCATATGAGTATCCATGCAATTTGAATATAGGTACTCTCTGGGGACTTAAAGTATACATATTGTGACCCCTTGCAGCATGATAATCCTACTTTTTAAAAAGACAGATATTCTCTGAAAGAGAAGCAATTTATAACAATATCATAGCAATGTTCTGAGGTCATGAGTTGGCAAAGCAAATGAGAAAGGAATTGAACCCAGTGGCAGGTACATAACTGGGATCACATAGAAACCAATGTCAAGCCTATAAGGATGTATTTTATGGGAGCATGACCATGAAAGTCGCTCAAATTCTTATCAGGAAGGACATGGGTATGGTATCTTTTGCTGCAAGTCTACTTTGAGGCCTTCTGTTTACTATGTATTATTTTCTTTTTACTCCCACTCTTTCCTCAGCTCCTAGGCAATATGATTTTGATTGTCTTGGCAACCCAGTTCGGCAGGGAGTTTACCCCCCAGATGCAGGCTGCCTGGCAGAAGCTGACAACTGCTGTGGCTAATGCTCTTGCCTTCAAGTACCACTGAGTTGCCCATCCAACTCTGTGAGTGCCTACCAGAGGGCTCTGTGTTCCAAGAAGACTAGGGATGGTGTCTTGCCTCTAGACTTAACTCTTAAATGACAAAAATAAAATAAAAATTATGCTCTATAAGGAATATCTTTGTCTTCTCTCTCTGTGTTTATCTTTCATGTTAATTCAGCTAAAATAAAGAACCCTTACAAGAATGGAATTATTAGATTGGGAGTTTGAGGAGGATGGAGAAGAATCTCTTGTGAGTCTCTGCAAGATAAGAGTGATTTCAATGGAGTAGTTACTTCCAGAAAGAGAAAGTATATTTTTGAATTGGACAACATCTTTAGAAAAAGGGAGGGAATAGGGGTACTCTTGAGATGTGCAAGAAGATGGGTGACTATGAGTAGAACATGCTAGAACTTAGTATGGGTCCTGCATATGTTATCATTTATATAAACTCAGGATAGATTTCCTTTTGGGCTATAGTTCACTTCTATTTAACATAAGAAATTACATATAATATATATAATACATAATATATAACATATAATATACAACATATATATAATCCTCACTATATATGCTTTCATTATATATAATATATATTATTACATATATACATATATGTACATATAATATGCATATATGTGTATATATATTCATATTATATATATATAAATAATCTTCACCTGAGGACATGTTTTACTGATTTTAGAGAAAGAGGAAGTCAGAGAGAGAGAGAGAGAGAGAGAGAGAGAGAGAGAGAGAGAGAGAGCAATGTGAGAGAGAAACAGGGACCTGTGCCCAATCAGGGATCAAATCTGCAACCCAGGCATGTGCCCTGACTGGGGATCAAATCCACAACATTTTGGTGTATGAGGTGATGGTCCAACCAACTGAGCCACCCTGACAGGGCATAAGAAACATTTTTTTTATCAGCTATAATACAGTGATGTTGGGGCTTCCCACAGACCCAGTCAAGGGCCACATCATAAGATTTTCCTTAATGTCTTCAGTGGTATTAGTGGAAGAAGTATACCTAAGGCATATGAACTGACTCTTATCTTTGTGACATGGAATATATTTCTAATTCTATTAAGCCTTGATGGAAATAAAAGCCCATTTATATGGGAAAATGATAAACCCAGGAATCATCATGCCAGGCCTAAGTGACAGAAGAGAAACTTGCCCTTTAAATTTAGTGCAGTAGTATAAAGTTAGAGGTCACTAAAGACACAAGAAAAACCAGGGGTACTATTGTTAGGAGCAAAAAGAACCAGTGAAGTTTCTTGCACATGAGAGGGGAATAATAAATAGGGAATTTGAGGGCAATCGATTCACATGTAGGTATAGAACCGAAAAGACAGGGTCTAACTTGGGTATAGTCATAGGAGTTTGCTGTGATTATAATGAAGTGACGGGTAAGAGACTGAACGTGGCAGACACAATGCAACTAAGAAAAAATTAAGTAAGGGACCATTGTAGCAAAGATTTCATAGGACTTAAAACACAGAAAAAGAGAGAGTGGAGAATGATAGCCAGTTTCCCTGCATGCTGAATGAAAAGAAGAAAATTTATTGACAACACTGAAAATGCATAGAAGTCTCTTATTTGGTGCTGGCACTGAGCATAGCCATTCTGTGGCAATTGCTTAAAATTCCTGTACCAGGCCCTTGGCATAAAAGTGAAAAGCCAGGACTTTGGGATTTAATGAACAAAGATCCAGTTACATCCCCCTTGACTTGCAAAGTAGAGTTAAAATTTTCTGCGTTTCCCTGACTGATGTGGCTCAGTGCACTGGGTGCTGTCCCACAAAATGAAAATGTCACTGGTTTGGGTGATGTTTCTCAGTCAGGGCAGATGCTTGGGGTGTAGGTTCAGTCCCTAAATGATTGATTCAGTCCCTGAATCAATCAATGTTTCTCTCCCTCTTTTCCCATCTCTAAAAATTAATAAGTAAAACTTTAAAAAAATTTTCCTCATTTGTAAAATATAATGATTCTAATTTCACAAATACCAGGGCTGTCCAGAAAGTATCCAGCCATGCACTATGAAAAATAGTGACATTTATTGAAGATAAAAATACTAGAAACGTTGTACACAGGACAATGACGCTTCAGTCTCCTTCAAAGTAGGCACCCTGGGACCTCACACAGTTCTCCCAGTGTCTCGTCCACTGTTCAAAACACTCTGCAAAATCCTTTGTTGGAAGAGCTATCAACTGCCCCATTGTATTTTCCTGAATCTCATCTGTGGTCTGAAGTCTCTTCCCTTTCAAAGGTGATTTTAGTTTTGGGAAAAGCCAGAAATCACAGGGCACCAAAGCTGGGTGGTAGGGGGGCTGAGTCACCTGGGTGATTTGATGTTTCACAAAAAAAACTCTGCACTAGATGTGATGCATGAGCGGGTGTGTTGTCATGATGAAGCTGCCAATCATCAGTTGACCATAGCTGTGGACATTTTTGTCGTATCACATCTCTCACTTAAGGATCAAAATTGAGATAGTACTCCTTATTAATTGTTTGGCCTGGAGAGGCATACACATGATGGACAAAGCTTCGCAATAAAAAACAAAACAAAACACAGTTAACATGGCTTTGATCTTGCTGAAACTTTGAAACATTTGTGCCACATTTTTATTTGTGTTGCACTCATTGTATCATCCCTGAAAACCTTCTGAATCATCAAAATATTTTCTGTGTAGGAATGTTCAAGCTTAATGCAAAATTTGAGGCAGATTAGTTGCTCAACTCAGTCATTTTGAATTTGATGGCCACAGAGTACATATGCTCCCTCAATGGCATCTACTGTGTGCACTGACTAGTACAGTGAGGTTGTCATTGTTCACGCATGTGCATCCCAGGCTACTCTCCTTGGCTGCCAGGTTACATCAATGCCACACAAATTGTTCTTGTTATATTAACAATGGCTGGACTTTTTTCACACAGAACTCATCCATTCCAAGGTTTTAAGGAGGTACTTGTAAAGTGCATTGTCTGTCATTTTTTAAAGGTTGTGGTGGTGGTTTATGCAATGCACTATGATGTGTTCCTCTGTACCCTATGTCACTGTGTATTCTTTTAAAAATATATCTTTTAATTATTTTATTTTTAGAGAAAGGCAAAGGGAGGAAGAAAGGGAGAGAAACATCAATGTGAGAGAGAAATATCAATCAGTTGCCTCTTGAACACACCCCAACCAGAGACTGAACCCACTACCCAGGCATGTGCCCTGGCCAGGAATCAAACTGGCAACTTTTTGCCTTGCAAGACAATGCCCAGCTGAGCCACTGGTCAGGGCTCACTGTATATTCATAACCTGATCGCATTCTTTCTAAACTTGAGACCAATAAATCTATTTGCTTAATATCCAATTTGAGATTGTTCAGGAGTGCATCGAATATGATATGTCCAAGACTGAGTTCCTGATCTTTTGCTAACTTAGCCCTTTTCTTGTGTTCCTCATCTCAGTGACTTAATGCATCATTCATTGGTTAAACCTGAAAATAGAGATGGCATATTTACTTCCCCCTCCTACCACAATATTCTGTTTGTCTCCTATTTATTCTACCCCTAAAATCTACTTATACACTGAATCCAGAATAATTATTGAAAGACACAAACCAAATCATGCCACCTCCTTCCTTGAATTTTTCCATACTTTTCCTGGCTTTCAGATTACAGAAAAATTATCTGTAGCCTGGTTTAAAGATCATTCATGACACCTCTGTAACTTTATATTGTACAATCATGTTCTCTTGTAATCTGAATTACAGTCACCATGTCCATCTTTCTACATATAAACCACACAGTTCAAATCACTGCCTGGTTTCTTTTAATTAACACGATTTTGTACAATTTCTCTCTATTGCTGCCTGTGAAGCAGTAGTTTATATTGCTGTGTAATATTTCATTATTTTACTATCCCATAATTTATTTCTTCCATTAAGTGAGGAATAGTTAAGTTGCTACTAGTTTGAGATTCTTATGTATATAGATAAAAGTGTTCCTAGGCATATCTTTGGATACATACAAGCTTGCATAGCTATTAAAAGTATAATTGCTAGATCAGAGGTTTTGCATATTTTCTGCTTTAGCATATATATCAAATATTTTCAAAAGCCATTCAACTGTTTTACACTCTCACTAGGAGAATATGAGAGTTTTTGTTAATCTACATCCTTGGCAAATGTTGTGATTCTCTATTTCTCCTCTCATCTTCTTTAGATTTTTTCTCCTCTTTCCCTTTCAGGTAATTCCCTTTAGTTCGGTTAGTCCTTCCCTCCTACATTTCTTCACTCTCTTCCTTTCTTCTTCCCTCCCTCCCTTCTTTCCTTTCTCCCCCCAAGAACATAGATGGAGAAATTTCTGCACTTGAATTTTCTCTAAAACCCTGTCAGACTTAATCTAACTGAATCAGGTACATTTTTTTTATTTTTGTGCATTCTTTCTTTAGTCAGATAGTTTTAAACCATTATGTCCTAGGTATCATATATTTTTATTTTTCTTTCATTACATTTAATGCTCCCAAACCTATTTTGGTAGTTAGCAGACAGATATTGTTTATTATTTTTCATTATTTTAATGGACATTTAGTCTAAGAAAGAAAAGGAAAGAAGAGTGTGTGACTATAAGTATTCACCCAAGTAGCAGAAAGAAGACAAGTTAAAACTATTGCAAAATATTTACCCATTTCATCCATTTATAAATATTCTAGAGACAAAGAGAAACTCCATAAAGAGCCTACTTGATAAAATTTCTGCCTTCTAAGACTTAGTTTTCTTATCTAAAAATAAAAGAACTGGATGAGTTCAGCTCTAAGATACATCCCACCATATCTTACTAAAACACTTATGCAGGAATTGGAATGGGAGTATGTTTGTAGAAGCATCTGCCGAAGGAGATGAGGTCAGGGGATGAATAGAGGCAGAGCACAGTGTCATATTCAAGACACACAAGACTCACGACAGCCGATCTCAAGACCAGGTGAAGGGAACTGAGAATAAGAGTACATCCCACATTCTCACAAACAATGAGGTTCTGCCATGCCCTGGGCCAATCTGCTCACAGGAACAGGGAGGGCAAGAGCCCAGGGCTGGGCATAAAAAGAAGAGCAGGGCCAGCTGCTGCTTACACTTGCTTCTGACACAACCGTGCTCACTAGCGACTAAATAAACAGCCAACATGGTGCATCTGACTGGGGAAGAGAAGAGCACTGTCTCTGCCCTGTGGGGCAAGGTGAACGTGGAAGAAATTGGTGGTGAGGCCCTGGGCAGGTTGGTATCCAGGCATAAGGGGAGTGAGTGGAAGCTGGGTGTGTGGAGACAGCGCTGTCCCTTGGGTTTCTGACAGACACTGACTCCCCCTTTTCTCTGTGCTGTGTTCACCCTTCAGGCTGCTGGTGGTCTACCCCTGGACTCAGAGGTTCTTTGATTCCTTTGGGGACCTGTCTTCTCCTTCTGCTGTGTTTAGCAATGCTAAGGTGAAGAGCCATGGCAAGAAAGTGCTTGACTCCTTCAGTAATGGTATGCAGCATCTTGACAACCTCAAGGGCACCTTTGCTAAGCTGAGTGAACTGCATTGTGACAAGCTGCACGTGGATCCTGAGAACTTCAGGGTGAGTCTAGGAGATGTTCCACTTTTTGCTTTTCACTTTCTCATCTTTCACTCTGATTCTTTTGCCTACCTATTCTTCCTCCACGTTCCTTTTTGTTTCGCTGTACCTCATTACTTAATGCTTTTCAAAATGTATATAGTTTTATATTTTTCTTTAATATCATATTATTTTTTCTCACAAACTTGCTTTTTTAAAATCAAGCTGTTTCTTTAATGTTTTATTTTTTTACTTCTCTCTTTTCCCACCCCAATTTACTTTTCCCTGCCCGGTTCCCAAATTCTATACACCAACTTCCACTTCCTTCCTCTGCACTTGGAAAATCCTCCATGTGGATTTTAAAGGGGTTTGAAAGGATATCTCAAAGTGGAGCTAGGCCTAAATAATTTAAAAATTAAAAAATAATCTGAACTTTACAGAGTCAATACTCAATGGACAAAAAAGAAAAGTGAATATCTGAGGATGAAAAGACCAAGAGTATGAAGTAGGGCAGCAGTAGTTGAAACTAGTTGAAAGACAGCCCTTCATCCTAATTCATCAATTATAGTACATGTAATGTTTATAATAAAATATGTAAATACCTTATATATATAACATAAACACATAAATATTTACTAGTGTATGCTGGTGGGGATAACCTGAGGATCAATTTGGGCTCAACTGTAGGCAGGAAAAAATGATTGTTGGCCAAATTTCTTTGAATTCAAGCTGTTAATCATGCATGTACATCTGTCTTCCTCTTCCCCACAGCTCCTGGGCAACGTGCTGGTGGTGGTTCTGGCTCGCAACTTTGGCAAGGATTTCACCCCTCAGGTGCAGGCTGCCTATCAGAAGGTGGTGGCTGGTGTGGCCACTGCCCTGGCTCACAAATACCACTGAGATCCTGCCCTATTTCCTGGTGACCTTTGGAAGACCCTATTTCTCTATATTCCATCTTCTGAACTTGGGGAAATAATGCCCACTCTCAAGGGCATGGCTTCTGCCTAATAAAAGAATTTCAGCTCAACTTCTTGATTCATTTCATTTATTTTGTTATTTTTTCTCCTCTAGGGGAATAAGAACATCCCTGAGGATCTTCCCATAGAGAGTGCTTGTGTCTTGTACAAGAAGGTTAAAAAGAATAAGAAAAGGAAGGGAACCATACGCAGTCATTAAAAAATGACACTTCTACCTCTGAAGCATAGGAATTTTCAAGGACTTTTGAAATATGGAGACAGTTCAGGCATTACAAGGGCTCTATGTGGGATGTGAAACCTAAGACATGCCTTCAGGCTAATGCTCTAGTCCATTTCCTATATTTACTCAAAATATAATGTGCTCAATTAGACATATGATTGCTCAAGACACTGTTGCATTTTTTTTCTACTTCTCTTGCCTGTGCTGTGTAGCCCGCAATACTAGACTCCATCAAGTGTTCCTACTCTAAGAAATAGCCCACCTCTCTCACTTTTCCCAGAACACCTCCCAAAATAGCTGCCCCCACCCCCAACATTTGCTTTCAGGCAAAGTTTAATGCTTGAATATCACTTGTGACCATTTCAACTCTGGCTTCAATCAACTTTCCAATATTGCCTAAGAGAGTCTTCCCAACCCCCTCCCTATTTTTCATATGTCTTTTTATCCATCACCCTTATACTCCATTCTCCAAAACATTTCTCACTATTCTGTACTATCCCATGTGAGTGCTGTGCCTTAAGTTCCTCTATAGGCAGGGAAAAAGTATTTATTAAATGAAATAAGTGAATGAGTAGATATTTATTGCTGGTGTTAGAACCCTTGGGATCAGAGGACAATCTGAACAATAGGACATGGCACAGAGTTCCTTGGGTGTTGAGGATACAATATACTATAAGGAGGCACACAGGAAAGTAAAGCACCGATCGACACTTGCTTTCTGATCATAGGCTGTAAAACATCTTTGAAGAATTTCTAGAACTTTCTAACTTGTACATATTTCTTTAAATCTATATCATTTCCTGTTAATTAATTTTGGACTTGACTACCTGAAACAGAATCTGTTTCTTCTTTTTTTTTTTTTGTATGAAAATGCTTTCATAAAAACTCTGCTTATATTATCAGGTATAAACAACACACTACAGTTGTAGTTTCACCACTATATTTTGTATTGTCTGAGACCTGAAGCTTTTTACACTCATTTTTGTTCTCCTCAGGTCATTGTTCAAAGTAGACACTGAGAGCTGTTCATATCTGAGTAGGATGTTTTTAACAACCATGGACTCACATCCCAGAAGCAGAGACACCTTGGGGAAATATTAGGGAGATGACTTCCACATTCTTGATTCCCCAAAACTCCTTGTGAGAGTCAAATAGAAGAGACTTTCAGAGAATTTGAAATAGAATAAGAGAAATTGTGGGTTTTATGGTCTGGAAAGGAGGACACAAAGTGCCCTTGTTTCCTCAAAATGACCATGAAAAGAGCAAAAATATATAGAGACTTACTATACCCTCTTTTGTTCCTTTACCTCTGGAAATAGCCCATGAATACAGACAAGAAGTTGGGCCTAAAATTTCCAATACCAAAGAGAAAAATTTGACTTAGAAATCATTTAAACTATCTGATTTCTAAACTAGTCTGTGTTTATATTCTTTTTTCTATGAATTCTGCTCTTTTCAGAGCATTTTTATTTTGTTTAATTTTATTAATTTAATTTAATTTTTAAAAGACTTAAATAAAAATAACTAAGAGATTGTGCATCTGGGAGAAAAGAGAGGGGAAAAAAAACCTGTCTTTGATCAAGGAAATATAGATTAAATTGCTGCAATGGTCCTCTTCAGGAATTTAGGATTGTACACTAAAGCATATAAAAAAGTGTTCTAGTAGAGTGCAATTTTCAAACAAATGATGAAATCACATACCTCTGGGCAAATACCATGATTCTCTTGAAGGAAGTTAATACGTATCCTCTTAATCATACTCAGACTAGGCTCACTCTGGTGTAGAACATTAGGAATTAGGTAAACTTGACAGACTGGGGTAAAGGAAAGGAACTTCTGTCTGGACATGTGATATGTGTGTGTCAGTGCTCAGTGGGGCTGCAATCAAAGTAGAGCAGACACCCTGTAGTTGTACCCTTCCCAGGGTAGATGTAAGCTCATAATGATAAAGACGACAGTGAGCCTAAGAAGCTTTCCAGAACCTTTGAATGCTGATTTGGATTTGAGCCTGAGGCTCTGAGCGTAACCACAATCATCACTATTTATACTTTTTATTTTTGTCTGACATGTCTGAGCTTTTGACGTCTTATTTCAACTTGCAGACTTCTTCTTGTAGGGTTAAGGGCAATGGAAGGAAAAGTCTGTTTCACATTTAAATCATATGAAGTAGCAACAGTGAGAGAATGCAGAACCTCCTGAAACCAGGATGATAGTAGCTCAAGTACAAAAGAGTGGCCCCTAGGTTATTCAGGGCTGGATAAGACTTAAGGAAAATAACACAACAGAAACATTTAGGGGAACCATTTTTGAGAATAGGGAATGGTAGAGGAAGTCTTTAAGTAGGGCCTAATTTCTGTTGACCAAGATGGCACAACTTGGAAGCTTGAAGTGGCTCTTTATAGAAAAACATAAATGTAATCTATATGATTATTTAGTTAGGTCTGTGAATTTCCCATGACACTGAGTTATTAAAAAACACATTTCCAAACATTCCATAGAAGAATTCCTTACACATACATAAGCCTGACCTCTGTTGTCAAGAATGTGAAATAGGGATTTGAAAACATTCTGAATGTAAAACAATGATAAAGCTAAAAAAGGCTTAAACATAATAAAGTGAAACTCAAGATCTAAAGGTCAAAACAAATGGTATTTAAAACTTTTAAAAGACCTCTTTTCCCAGAAGTCAGCATGTGTATTGCTTCCCCAGTAAGATCCTCTTTGCTTCAGGGTTTTAGAGAAGATGAATATAAATAAAAAATATTCAAATTCTATCTTTTTTATACCTGTAAACTTCGGGGAGGGCATTTAATTCCGAACTTATCTTCAAACAGGCAGATGAAAACCAAGCCTTCCCTACATGTTTGAGAATAATCAGAGTAAGCTTATTCACAGGTACTTGCTGGGGCCTGGGGCAGATAAAAGGGATGAGGAATTTTTATTTATCTAACCATAATGGAGTAAGTATTTTGGGAAATGGAGGAATGGAAGCAGGATTTTACGAATTTATTTGGAACAACTAAAAATAAAGTTCTTTTCTTCTGGTTTACCTCCCTAAAATTGTTTTTGTGGTTAGAGTTTCAGAGTATTAGAGCTGAAAGGATGTGGGATTTCTGTTACATATTTGTTTCCAGTAATGGCAAAAGAGAGAGAAAAGTGATTCTAGATAACAGGACACCTGAATCAGAAGAGTCTACAGTAGGAGAAACATGGAAAGTAAAAAACAAAACCGTATGGCCCTTTTTCTACTGGAAGGAAATGAAGATTTGGGAAGGGGAAACATGCAGGAAGCAGAGATGATGCAAATATGGAAAAACAGCAGGACCTTTCAGAGAACTCAAAGATCATTTGCTGAGCTCAGAAATACTTGCTGTTTTTGATCTTTTCATTGCATTTTTAATAACAAGGAACAGAAGTTTACACTTCAGGCCTTTTTCCTAGCCTGAAAAGTTAACAGAACTTATGACATGGGGAAAAGGAGCTCCAAGGAGGGTGGGGGTGAGGTGGGACAGGGCATGGGTATTAGAAAAGCTGTAGAGATAAAAGAGTAAATTTTAGTAAAAGAAGGTTTAAACAAACAAAATATATAGGGAAAGTGAGACTATGGGTGATGAACTTGAATCAAAGAAATAGACCACAGCATTCTTAGTAGCCTAAGGAAATAAAAAATAGCATGAGCCAAGGCTGGAATTCATTTCCACTCCCCTACCCCATCTTTTAAGTCACAGGGAAGCTTCTCTCTTCGCTCAGATTCTTTCCCAGGCCAGAATGAAACATATTGTAAGACCCTGGTTAATCTTTGAAAACATTACTTCTCTCAAGTCACAATTTTGGTTTGTAATTGATTTTTCACTTATTTGTATTTCTTACCACATTGAAACATCTCTGTGTTTTCATCTGTGAATCCACAAATCTAATAGAGCAACTGTTTCACAGGACACTCTTGATTCCTATTCATTCTATTTTCAATCATCATTTATTTGGTTACGTGACTAAATTAAGAAAAAATAAATAAATGAGTAGATATTTTCTTACCAGAAAGATTTAACTGAACAAAGAAAAGAAAGACATACTTAGTCTTGGGGCAAATGTTTCATCTGTGCTGTTCTTGTAAATATTTTGTGCATTCTAAAGATACAGTAAAAGATCCATCCATATACACTTAAGCTGGACTACAGGGGGGACTTCCCTTCTACTTTCTGAACTTCGTATTCTTCATTTGAGGAATAAAAAAATTGAGGAAGCAATCTCTAAGTGATTCTAAAAATTATTTGAGTAGATTTTCCAAGGAGGTTGATTCTAAGTAGCAATTTGTACTGCTGAATGGGACCTAGAAATACCTACGGAAAGAGCTGAAAGCCCGAAGTCAGACTCATAAGTCAGTGCCAGAACTGCCAAGGACAGGTATGGCCGTCATCATTCAGTCCTCACCCTGCAGAACCACACCCAGGCCTGGGCCAATCTGCTCACAGGAACAGGGAGGGCAGGAGCCAGGGCTGGGCATAAAAAGAAGAGCAGGGCCAGCTGCTGCTTACACTTGCTTCTGACACAACCGTGCTCACTAGCGACTAAACAAACAGCCAACATGGTGCATCTGACTGGGGAAGAGAAGAGCACTGTCTCTGCCCTGTGGGGCAAGGTGAACGTGGAAGAAATTGGTGGTGAGGCCCTGGGCAGGTTGGTATCCAGGCATAAGGGGAGTGAGTGGAAGCTGGGTGTGTGGAGACAGCGCTGTCCCTTGGGTTTCTGACAGACACTGACTCCCCCTTTTCTCTGTGCTGTGTTCACCCTTCAGGCTGCTGGTGGTCTACCCCTGGACTCAGAGGTTCTTTGATTCCTTTGGGGACCTGTCTTCTCCTTCTGCTGTGTTTGGCAATGCTAAGGTGAAGAGCCATGGCAAGAAAGTGCTTGACTCCTTCAGTAATGGTATGCAGCATCTTGACAACCTCAAGGGCACCTTTGCTAAGCTGAGTGAACTGCATTGTGACAAGCTGCACGTGGATCCTGAGAACTTCAGGGTGAGTCTCTGAAGTACTCAATGTTCTCCTTCTTCCTTTTCATGGTCAAGGTCATGTCCTGGCAAGAGGGGTCCCAACTTTTCTAAAATCTCTCAAACAAGCAGCATCTGGCCTCTGAGTGCCCAGTACCTCTCTCTAAGTGATCCCAGGCCTGGCACTAGCAGCAACCAGCCTTGGTTCATTGTGCCCTCATAGGGAGAGGGCATAACTGTCAGGATATATTTTAGAATGAGACAGGGGTACTCTGGTTGCATTTCTACAGATTCCACAGGACTTCTTAAGGATTTTTTTGCCCTCTGTGCTCAAAAGCATTGTTTCTTCTAATGCATTCTTATCTTTTTTTTTTTTTTTCTGAAATGTCTTCTCTTTAATTTTTAAGCAAACTTTTGATTTTGAGTATTTAATTTAAAAAATGTCTTTTTTAAGTCCACTTAAAATTATCTAATTCTTTCCTCTACCTCTTCCTTTCCTTTCAAATATGTTATTGCTTCTTTGCATGGTTCTAAAGAATTACAGTGGTAAGTTAAGTTCTGATGTAAGGCAGAAAAAGAGGAACATTACCAAGTAAAAATGCAGGCTGATGTGGGTGGATTTGCATCAATAGTGACATCAAAAATCCACCTATCTTTCTGCTTATATTCAAAAAGCACAGTTTGGGATGAGGCTGGAATATTCTGAGTCCCAGCTGGGTTCCTCTGCTAACCATAACCATGCCTCTTGTCTCTTCCCCACAGCTCCTGGGCAACGTGCTGGTGGTTGTGCTGGCTCGCAACTTTGGCAAGGAATTCACCCCTCAGGTGCAGGCTGCCTATCAGAAGGTGGTGGCTGGTGTGGCCACTGCCCTGGCTCACAAATACCACTGAGCTCCTTTTCCTGCTTTCCGAGAAAGATGCCTTTTGCCCCATAGCCCAACAACTGCACATGGGAGTTTCATGAAGGGATCTGAACATCTGGTTTCTGCTTAATAAAAAGCATGTATTGCACTGGTGTTTTAAATTATTTCTGCGCCTCTCATTCAAAAAGCACATGGGAGGGTAAGGCATTTAAAACACAAAGAAATGAAAGGATAAGTCAGACCTCAGGGAAATATATCTGTGTCTTGGTCTCCATGAAAAGAGAGGTTGTAAATAGTTAATATGTGGGAGACAGACCCTGCTGTTTATTCTTTTTGCCTTCAGAAAAAGATTCAAGTTGAAGCTGGATTTGGGGTTTAGAATTTTGCTGTGTTTTATTTAAATCAATTCTTTTATTTAGCCTATCGTATAAATGTCTTCTCTCTCTTTAGCTCTCCAGAACTCTATTGCCCTAAATCCACTCATTTCTTCTGTCTAAAGATACCCCTATTCCTCCAAGGTTTTTCTTATATGTTTTGCTCTCCTCATTTCTCCTTCTCCCCATCACTCTTATGCCAGTTTCCTCCATCATCTCATGGAGATATGCTTGAAGGGTGGGAAGCAGGGGGAGGTCCTTTCACTGCCTCTTCTCTGTAGCTTCTCACAGTCTGTATTTAGAAGGAAGGTGCTGCTAATATTGTGATAAAGACGTGACTGAGGGGCTTTTGTGGTTTGATATTCACTGCTATCTTCAAACCCTGTCATGGGCTCACACCAAAGGAATTACATTCTTCTCAGGATGCTTTTTCATTCATATCCCAAACATGACTGAAGGTCTCTTCTCTTTCTCATCTTACGTCTGATGGTCTCTCTGCCTGTGTAGTTATTAGCATAGTGTTACCAGCAATAACATACCCTAATGTTATTTCCTCACTCAATAGACACTTAAGTGGTTTCTGGATTGTAGAAACAATATATGAATTTGAAATGGATATTGTCTCTTCCTGTACTCCAATTCTGAATCTGCTTAGAAAGATATTGAAAGACATCTAATCAGTGACTATAAATGAGTATGTACAAGGATTTATAAGATCAGAGGGCAAAGCCCTTAATATAAACTGAATAATAAGTAGTATTTTTTCAGAAAGAGAAGAAAAAAAAAGGAGAATGGCATATGCCAAATCACTGACAATTACAGTAATGTGTCTGGTATTCTGAGAACTTCAAGTAAGTAGCAAAGACAATTGAAGCAAAATTGCCTCCAAGATGATAGGATAGGACAGGACAGGATAGAATAAGATATGGTAGGATAGAATAAAGTATGGATATGAACTTTGGTGAACACTGTGGAAGTCATATTTAAAATTAAACATTTATATACAAAAATGCAATCTAGTCATTAAGTATAGGATATATTTGTACTGTAAATTGACAAGTGAAGTGGGATAGCATAGTAGTTTAGAACATAGGCTTTGAAATCAAACTGTATTGAAAATAACACTACCACTCATTAGCTCTGACCTTGTAGAAATCACTTATGTTTCCTATACCTCATTTTTATTACCTGTAAAATATTCAAAATGATTTATATCTTTCTTATGGTGCAATATAATAATTAAATGAGATAAAGTATACAAAAAAGTTTATTGCAACATCTAGCACTTCACAATGCCTGACAAATGACTTAGCAAATGTAATTTAAGAGTGTTTTGTCACAATTATTATGAAAAATAAAGGTAGAAGTGCTATCATTAATTAATATTGATAATAATGCATAAAAGAGTTGTCTCATTAAAGAGAAAAATACATAGCTAGAAATATTATTTCCAACCTGGTACTATTCATGCCCCAAACCTCTTGTATTTAGGGAT
>VMDR010018376.1:0-19234 GCA_007922815.1 Macrotus californicus
TTATTAACAACTGAACCTAAAACAAAAACAAACTAAGTAAACAACTAGAACAGGAACAGAGTCACAGAAATGGAGATCACATGGAGGGTTATCAGCAGGGAAAGGGAGGGAGTAATGGGGGAAAAGGAACAGGGAATAAGAATCATAAATGGTAGGTAGAAGATAGACAGGGGGAGGTTAAGAATAGTATAGGAAATGGAGAAGCCAAAGAACTTATATGTATGACCCATGGACATGAACTAAGGTGGGGGGAATGCCTGTGGGAGGGGCTGTGCAGGGCGGAGGGGAGTACAGGCGGGGAAATGGGACAACCGTAATAGCATAAGCAATGAAATGTATTTAAAAAAGTTTCAAACCTATAGAAAAATTGAAAGAATAATTAAAGAATTTATACTTTTTGCCTATATTTACGAATTATTAAATTTTGCCACATTTGCCTTCTCTGTGTGTGTATACATTTTTAAATTATTTGAAAGTTCTTTTATTGCTTAACTTGCCCCTGAATGTAGATGTGCCTCTCAGGGTGGGGGGTGGGAGTCCCCCTTCCATGTTTGTTGGGTCCTGTCAGGTGCTGGGAAAACTGACCTCAGGAATGATATCTGGAACCACAGGGCCAGAGAAGGGATGAAGGACTTTTTCCCAAAGCCCTCGACAGTGGGTGGGGCTAGGAAAGCAGTGAGGGGTCTGAGGAGGTGAGACCCCTTTATTTTACCAGCTTTAAGGTACAGTTGTTCTGGAAGTTACAGTCGTCCAGACTGGGGTGCTTGGTCTTCTTGCAAGTAGTTCTGCCAATTTCCACATCCAGCATGTATTTCAGGCCTTTCACTATCTAAAGAGAGCAGAGGGCAGGGCCTGATTCAGCTCAGGAGGGATGGCAGCTCCTTCCCCAGCAGGAGGTGGCTTGAAGACAGGTGGTGAAGATGCCCTGAAAGGGTGTGAGTGGTGGAGAGGGAATCTGGAACTTACATAAACTACAGTGGGAAGAAAGCCTGTAATTGGATCCCAGACCCCTCCCTGTTCCCTCCTTTATTCATTCATTTTCTCATTCCTGCTCAGGGACTTAGCTCTTGGTCCCGGGGGCAAAACACATACCCTGTGTCCTGTCTTAGGACATCTCTTTTTTCCCCAGGACTTTCCATCAGGCATTATGAGGGTGACAGACTTGGGTTGCCCTGGGGCTCCCCTGGCTCTAGGGCAAAGATGAAGTCCTGACCCGCCACCCCACACTCCACTCACGCCCTAACCACTCACTGTTGCCTGCCCTCTGTGGCCTTTATGTGGGATGAGTGCAAGCAGGGTATCTGCTAGCTCCCCTCACCATTCCTGGGCATTTTATTTTTCAGTTTCAAAATAACCCATCTTCACTTGGATGTGGCAACAACTTGGTTCATTTCCCTCATTTGTGATCTCAGAGGAGTTGGAGAAAAAGTGCACAATTTTCAGTCTCAGCCCTACCAAGTACCAAGTGAAATAAAGTCCCCAACATCACTGAGGGATAATGCACCCCTCCCTCCAAAGGCACTTGGCACAGGGCATCTCATACTTGTTTTCCTGCTGGAGACCACAGCCTCACCCAGTCCCTGGGGCTGGGTCCTTGGAGTGATGACATTTGAGCTGTTCCTGTGGAGAACCTTATAAAGCCATCCCCATACCAGACTGCTTTCCACATGACACATTTCTAATCATAAAAATACACTGCTCTCAAAAGGTTTGCAAAAGCCAAAAAGAGTACAGAATAAAGAACATTATAAAAATCACGTATAATTCTATGATCCAAAGGTAACCAACCATTAATAGTATATAAAGTCTGTCAGCATCTTTTCTCCTTCCCTCAACACCACACCTCCATGGAAATGTAGATTTTGTCCAAAGCCAGTTCCCCACATCTGGGAACTTCCTTTTGAATGGCTGTAAGTATCCCTGGTTTTAGTAGAGGCAGAGACTACTGGGCAGCCACCTCCTAATTGTGCCTTGTCATCGTTCTGCATTCCTTATCCTAGGCTGACCCTGTGTTCTTGGGACACAGATGAGCAAGACCAGGCTCTGCCCTGTGGGGTTACTTCTAAGGGCAAGTGCTGAGCCATCTGTGTGACAACTTCACAGGGTATGACACTGAGGCAAGACAGGAGGAGGAGGGGTTTGTGTGTGGGAGGGGGTTGCATCTAGGGCAAAGCTCTGATGTGAAAGAACAAGTCCCAGGAAGAGAATTTCAAAAGGTCCTTTGGGGCTGTGGTTCTGGTAAGGGGATGAGGCAAGAGTGGAACCCCAAGCAGGGGCAGCTTTGGCAGGTGATGCAATAGACCCCTCCAAGGGGTCAGCATCTTTATCAGTTTGGTTCCTATTGCCTAGCTTCTGGTTTGTCTCCACCCCCAGCCTTCAGCATGCCCACCTCTGGTCCCAGTTCCACCTCTGCCCTCTGTCCTACTCCTGGCGGCTCCACCCAGGAGAAGTTGGTTTCAGTAAGAGATGGTTCCAGGATCTTTTGCCCAACTCTGGTAACACTGGTTTGGCCTGCTTGTGGGCTAACTGTGGCTGCTACTGTCAGTCTCCTGGCCTGGTCTGTGTTCTTCATGGCCAGGGCATAAACAGGTGGGCCCCTGGTGAGATAGACTACAGCCTGGCCTTCCAGCCCTGAGATGCTGGGTGCCAGAACCTAGACCCTCACCTGGACCAGAGCTCTGCTGACATGGGACTCCTTGAACAAGAAGATGTCATTTGTGCAATTGTTGAACCTTTCAACACTGTGTCTGGCTGCTTTGAGGACTCCTGGGTCGTTGGTCTTGATTTTTTTGGGAAATCCTGGCTTCACATCTGATTTAAAGGTCTGGGAACAAAAATCTGAAAGAAATAGAACCAGACAAAAACATTGCTGTTAGTGGAGCCCTAGGTTCCCAGTGTCATGCCTCATACTTTGGTGCTTAGCGTTCTTCTCTGTTACCTTCTCAGGACCTTAGCCTGTCTAGCTCCTTGCTCATCTACCCTCCTCTTCCCAGTTCATCCTCCCTTCATCCATGCACCCTCCACTCTCCTGTCCACCCTCTCTAGCCCATCGAGCTTTCACCCCACAGTTGCAATTCTTTTGCATCCCTTGGTTGCCTGTATTGAAAGCTGTGGACCAGGCAAGGTGGGTGGTATAATGATGGATAAGATATAGTTCCTGTCCTTTCTTCCCACACCCTCCTTCAGAACCCACGGTGATTTCCAATGTGTATTAAAGAAAACCTGAACATATCTAAAGGTGGCAGAGCCTCTGGACAGGATGCATCTCAGGGTTTTAAGAGCAGTTGCTCTAGTTGGTCTTCAAGGGCAACATCTGTCTCTGATCCCGGAGCTGGTCCCCAACAAGTGGATCATGAGAAAGTGTCCAAAGCCTGGTCCTGCCTTCTCACTTGTAAGGAGGCTGCTGCTATCCTCTGCCTGGGTGACGCTTGTTAGAACCTACACAGCTTCCAGGCCACACTCCCAAGGGCCCCCATTACCCAGGCAGGTCCATAGCATGTGGTACTCTTCACATCATGCCACTTTCATACTGCTTCCTTCTATACTGTTTTGGGTGCAAATTTGAGCACAGGGCCAGGCCTGTGTGACTCTATGCCACACAGTTCCTCTATGAAATTGGCATGTGGTAGCAGGAGGGAGGCCTGGATTTCTTCCACCCTTCCATGCTCTTCCTGTCCTGAGGAGGCCCATATTTGGATAAAAGATGGAAGCAACATGAGAGTCTTCCCCTACCATCACATACTTCTGCCTCTGACAACTAGGCAGAACCAAGGACCCAGTATCCCTTCTCTGCTTCCACATCCCCCTCTCCCAGTTCCCACAGCAGCAGAGTCCAGGTGGACCCAAAGCCCCTCCCCAAGGGAGAATCTGATTTCACTCTTTTGTTTAGCTCCCCATGGGCTGAGCCCTCCTCATCCTGAAGGTGGAGGGGGCACAGAAGCTTGTATTTGCTGAAGCTCATGTTCCACAAATAAGCAGGCAGAAATTGTGCAGGAGTTTGTCTGCAGGGATGCAGGATCTGGCTGCACCATCTACACAGATCCGAATGGAGGGCCTGAGAGCCAGCTGTGGGCCATAGGCAGAGGTGTCTCAGGGCTCGGGACCAAGTGGCTGAAGTGAGGAGGGCGCAGGGAGAAGTGCTGAGAGGCAAGGCTGGCTTGATGTGAGTGTGCTAAGTTAGGTTATGAACATTGGATTTTATTATGAAGAAAATAGGAATGTAAAAAACCCACAGGCTACGTGAATTGCAATAAGTAAACATGGCCTTTTCTATTTGGTGGGCTCATGGGCGAATTTGTCAGTTTTACTACAAGGGTCATATACTACTTGTGTATCAAAATAACAGAAACCTAAAAATATGGGGGGAATCTAAATAAGTTGGGGGGTCGGGTGAGTGGGAAGAGGGTTTTTAGGTGTGTGAACTGCTTCTCTTTACTAAGACTTTCCCCCAGATTTTCCTGAGATATTAGCATGCCAGACATGACCCAGAGCTGAGCTGCCCCACAAAGCTGGCACTGACCCAGTCAATGATTTTATTTCATTAACTAAATTAAATGAAATGTAAAGTTCAACTCTTTGGTGGCACAGCTGGTGTCAGATGCCTATATAGCTGCATGTGGCAGTGACCGCCATCTGGGCTGGTGCAGACAGGGACTATGTCCTTGCAGAGGTAGTGCATTTAGCAGGCAGCAGAGGTGCCCAAGCAACAGGAAATGGAGATATGGTGTGAGGGCAGCAGCAGTGCTAACCAGACGAGCTTCCAGCTTAGAGATTCCTGCTGCCCTGTGCTCCCCCACTTTCTCCACACAGACATGTCTCGCTGAGGTTGGAGACACCCAGGTGTATTTGGGTTACAGACATTTTCTGTCTGAGACGATGTGGGCTTTTGGTGGAGTCAAAGTACCAGGTGATTCCCTGGGTTGTAAAAAAAATCAAAACTTAGGGAGGAAGACAGCAGCATGTATTCACCAGAGCTTGGGAGCTTTAATAGAGAAGCATTATTCCAAGGAGTACCCCACTCATGGGAACTGACAGAAGGGGGCTGAGAGAAGTACCTTTTGCCTTGTATTGAGGGTGGGATTAGATAGGGCCAGTGGGCTGGCAAGGCTAGGGGAACTGTAAACCTGAATCACTTGAGGATTTGTACCTGGCAGGATGGTACCCCATGCAGCTGTGTGCTAGCTATGGCCTTCCTGTAAGGCTGTGCCCAAAAGCCCAGAGAATGAGCCCTTGTGGGGGGAAGGGAGCTTAGGCTGGGCACAGGGTCTCTGAAACAGACTGCCCTGGGCTAGAGTTGGTAAAGCATGTTGGAATATATCCCATGGGACCAGCATGAGTTACACTGGTCACAGCAGAGGGTAAGAAGAGGGGGCCAGAAGCTCAGCTCAGTGGGGAGGTCTTGCCCAGGGTGTCAGTAATCTCATCAACTTAAAATAAGAGGTCCAAGAGGAGGCTATTTCCATTGCCAGCTCAGGTTTTAGGCAGTGGAACCTGAATGCCTGATTAGATGGCATGCACCTGAGACACCCACTGACTAAGAACAAGGATAGCTGGGCATCTGTGTAGCTGGTTCCATGCAGCCTTCCTGCAGGGTCTCCTCTCCCCTTTCAGGTGGTGCGGTGGAAGGAGGAGGCTGAGAGTGGGAAGAAAAGGTGTGGATCTGTGTAAGTTCCGTTACCCTGGCGGGGGGGGGGGGGTGTCCTGCTGTCTCTGGAAGACCCACACTGCCTGACCAAGTGGATTCTGCTTGGCCAGTGGGACTTCCCCAGCTGGTTCCCTGGGGCCAAAGGCAAATGTCAAGACTAAGTTCATGATTCCTCTGCAGGGCTCCCTATGCTTTAGCAACCCAAAGTACATGGCCCTTCCCAACAGAGGATTATGGCCATCTGTTAGTCTAAGGTTTTTCCAGAGCTTTGTCTCCTACAAACGTCCTCTAGATTATCTTTTGCAATAATCCAGCCTTTAAATGACATCCTCACAGAAGCTGGGCTGAAACCTTCACTTGAGGTGTCTGAAGCAATGCTTCACTTGAGGTGTCTGAAAACTGCTTCAGTTCCTTAAGTGCCAGGAGCTGGGTTGAGCAGGCTGTGTCAGGCCCTGAAACTTTCATTTCCCTGTCTCCCCATGTGGCTTTGACTCAGGTGGTGATGGAGGTCTTCTGATGCCCTTGCATGCTGATGTTACCATGGCTGGGAGGACTACTCCTGGGGTAACTGTGCTTACTGACCATAGGAAAATTGGTGTGGATTTCAGTTTTAATCAAACACTGTTTTAGAAAACAGCTTGGTTTCTACTCATCAGTGAAATCTACATAGCAGAGAAAGAAGTCCCTTTCTTTCAAATTTCCCATTGTTGAATGGTCTCCCATCCCCTACTGTGGATTAATATACTTATTGCTTTGTAAAATTACATTTATTGCTTTTTCTGATTATAAGCTTACTTATTTTGGGTAGGAAATTTGAAAAATACACAACAGTTTAACATAAATACTAGAAATCATTCTCAATATCTCCAGGTTAGCCACTATTATCTGTTTTTTAAATAAAATGGATTATATTTAATTTTGAGTTTAGCAGAATTAAAACAATGAAGTGAAATCAGGTGAAGCTGAACCTCAGATGAATGTGATGGTGCTTCCTAAGTGATTTTGGTCAAGTTACAAAAAAGTTATGAAATATTTTGAAGTTGCTTTATTTTTATTTCATAATATATTTCCAAAAGTGTTGGTTTCAAGTCAGCACAGAGATCCAAACAAACAGTGAAAGCTCTATTTTTAATTCTAAAAATAGTTGAAAAGTCAAATCTATTTTTAGGATGATTCAATAGAAATTGACAGGAAAGGGCTGATCATGAAGAAAGATATCACAAAGGAAAGAAACAGGGAAGAAAACAAACAGGTGCTGACAAGATGACGAGGTCCCTTGGCCCTAACGCAGTAGTCAGCCCCTCCCTGTCCACTGTCCTCTGGAGTGGGATTTGTAGTTTGTGCAGGGAAGCTGAAGTCTGGGGGAGCAGGAGAAGCCTGCTCTGCAATCACTTCTCACATCTCTGCAGGGGTGCTGTTTGCTTCCCCACCTTACAGGTGAGGAAACTGAGGCCTCAAAGGAGTGCGAGGCAGGTTTATATCCAGATTTGACTAATTCTAAAGACCATGCTCTTTTTTTCTCATTCAAGAAGTATTTTTTTGGCAGCTGCTATGGACAATGCCAAGATGACTCTGATACTAGGGAGTCTACAGTACAAGAAGGAAGGCAGCATGTGACCTGCACTGGGCAGGTTCTAGGAGGGTGACTGTAACCAGCCAATAAAGAGAGCACTGAAGGAGGGGAGCTGGGGGTAAGGAGACCAGTGAGAAAGCGGTAGCAGGAAATGACCTACGTGAGGAGGAGAGAGAGCTGAGTGTGAAGGCAGAACTGACAGCACTCACTGTTGGAGTGGCACCATGATGGCCTGGGTGACATGCACTGAAAGGACAATTGGGGGAGGAGCAGGTTGGTATGAACAAACAAAACATTCCGCAAAGGACCAATGCTGGGCTGGGGAGAAACTGTGCACAGTTGGAAAGAAATGAAGTTTTTCCAAATGAGGGGTGACTCCCCCATTGCCTCCACACCTCCCAGAACAGCACAGAGAATAAATACATCAAGGCCCAGGGTTTGGATATGCAGTGTTGTACCCAGCCCTGGGGACCAGAGCCACACACAGCCTCGTCTACAGTCAGGTGGGAAGTGAGGTCAAATGCACCCAGAAAGGAGAGAAGATGAGGGAATGTGCTCCCCACTTGGGCCTGCCAGACCAGTCCAGGAGCAGGATACTCCACAAAGGACTCCCTACTCTTCACAGAAAAGAAATTGCTCTGGCTGGTCTTGAAAATAATGACTCTAATGACGAGATCAGGGTGTGGGGAGGTGCCACTGAGGGAGAGGCATCCCCACCCCAGCAGCACCTCTATCCTGTGGGGCTGGGGGACATGGAGAGGACATCAGGATGAACAAGGGACTGGCCTGGCCACTGAGCAGAGTATGCTGTGCTTGTGACCAAGGTGCCACCCTCAGGGCACACAGTGTAATCGGAGGGACAAGCACAATGTGCAGATACAAAATGCTAAAGTACTTGGAAGAGAACAGCTGTGTTCCAGCCCTTAGGGTGTCAGCATGTAGCCAGCTGTCCTAGGGCACATACCTAAATTGCAGGTTCGAACCAGAGGCAACCAACTGATCAATGTTTTTCTCTCTCCCCAATCCCTTCCTCTCTCTCTAAAAATCAATAAACATATCCTGGGATGAGGACTAAGAAAAAAAGGACACAGCCAGCTTTCTACCCCTGGGTGTGGACTCCTGCCTGGGGCAGTGCAGATAGTGTTCTCAGAACAGGCCCTGGAGGTTGGCACTGAGACCCATCATGTGGGTAGGAACCAGCCACATAGTGCAGAGACGCAGACCTTCCCTACCTTCCTGTGAACAGCTCAGCCTTGCTGTAGGAACTGAGACAACTAGGGGTGCCCCTCAGGCTGTGCCAGGCCTGCACCAGTGGATCCCTGGGCCATTTTCTCTGTACAGTCACCCTAGTCCTCTCCAACATTTCATGCATCAAAGATAACCAGAGGTTCCCTCTCCCTGGTTATCAAAATGGGAAGCAAAGCTGAATTCAAGGAAACATTCTGATGTTTCTCACTTAAAAATGTGATTTTTCTATACAAATCACAAATGATTCCTACTCCAGCATCCTGTTCCTGTTGCATCCCCACACCTACCTCAGAACTGTGACACTAACCCTGGACTTACTTTTAGTGTGCTGAGCTCTGCAGGCCACCCCCATGAGTGCCGCCCCATCCTTTGTGAACCAAGCACTTCATTTACAGGCCTGCTGGTGTGTGTTGAACAACTAAGTTCCACTCAAATCCACAGGTGAACAGGTGATACCACAGCTTGGGGACACTGTCAATAATCAGAGTGTTAGTTGTAGCAACAGTTAACTATTTCTAGGCAGATTAAAGAGGGTATACTCTGTCCTTGAATTACCATGAACATATAGGCAAATGCCCCATAAGAGGTGGGACAAGGACTTCCTGACAAAGACCAGCTGGTAAAATAATCCAGTAGTGAATATTTTTGGTAAACAACCCTTAATTTACTTTTCTGAAAAACTAAGACAAACTGGATGTATGTCCAGTACAGGGCACCAGAACCTGGGACCCTGGCCTCGTGCCCACATCCTGAAGCCATAAGGAAATTCATACCCCTTGGAGAGAGCTCCTGTCCCTTTGGGCCTGTTCACCCTGTACACTGTCCTGCAAAGGGAGTTCTCGAGAGGCTGGGGGTCCCCCACCACCCTCCTCTTTTAGGAATGTTCTAGTTGTGGTCTGGGAGATAGAGGGAATGCCGGCATGTAAGACCATCCCTGAGAAGAGAACCCCAGGGTATTCAAGAGTCAAATACTGGCAGTTCATGCTGGTGTCCTCCCTGTGTGACCTGGGTTGGTTTCCTCCAGGTGGCTGCTCGGGCTTCCCCTTCCAGCATCATGGAGCCCTTTTGGGCAGGATGCTGGGTCCTTTGGGGAAGTGACCCCCATGGATCCCCTGTTCCTGGAGCTCACAGTATGGAGGTCTGCAACTAAGGACTGGGTTGATGGGTCATAACTGTCAGGCTCAGTGGTGCTAGTGTCTACTCCCTGCCTACCTGGAGATGACATCCTGATCCCTGCACCACTCTGCTTCTCTCACATGACAACCAAGTTCAGTGAGTCTGTATTGTTGCCATTAATTCCATGGAACTGCCCCTGCCCAGCTGTGTTCTGATGGCTTTGAGTAATGAGTAGAAATACTTCTTTTGAGGGTAAATGTGTTCCTCTGACATAAATAGGATGCTGGTCAATCCTGGCCTTAACTTGCTAGGACATGCCTAGGGTTTGAACCCCAGCTCTGCCTCTCACTGGCTGTACAACCTTTGGCAAGCTGCTTAACCTCTCTGAACCTCTTATGTCCTCATCTGTAAGATGGGGATGATGATGGCACCGACCTCACTGGGTAGTGGTGAGAATATACAAGATGTTACAGATAAAGATGTTGCCAATAAATGGTATGCAATACTGTAAATATAATCAAGCATTATATCAAATATGCAATATGGCTACACTGGGGGTCTCTGAGAGTAAATTGGTGTCCTCCATTGGAAAAACAACTTCAAGATGCAGAGAGTGGGCCCAAACACAGCCTGCAGCAGTTCCCAGGGCCCTTCCCCCGATGCAGGGGCAGTGTGGTATCTACTGCAGGTGGTCTTTGGGTGTGACAAGTGCTCCCAGCCCTCGGTACTAGTAACTGAGGGGACTAATGTCACCTTGCATATGGAAAGAGTGATGGCACTAGACCCCTGCCCAGGTGACCCTGAAATGAGAAGATGGACCATTGCTAGCTTTCTGGGGGATTAGTGGGGGAGCAGAGTGTGATGTGGTGGCCAGGTGGAGTTTCCCAGGAGAGCTAACAGGTTGAGGAAGAAGGGCTTTTCATTTTCCCTAAGTTCTGCAGGGCTGGGGTTGGGGGAGCTCTACTGGGGGCTTTGCATTTAGGTTAGTGCAGTTTAGTGCTTAGGCACAGGGAGAAGCCAGATGCCCGGATGGTGCCACCCTAGGGGTCCCTGTCAACCCCTCCTCCCACCACAGAAAGGCTCTGGAATCTGTTCACTGAAGGTGAGGGGGAGGCTGTGGGAGCCATGGGGTCAGGGAGAGGGCGGGTAGAGGAGAGAACCAAGCTTGGGGCTGAGTTCCCATTTCTGTTCCACACCAGAGAGAGAGGCTTTCAAGCCCCTCATTCGGAGGCCCTCATCTGTCAAATGAAGGAAGCACCTGAAGGGATTGAAGCTGGGGTAGGATGGGGCAGGATGGTATAACATGGGGGCTGCCAGGATCGAACAGACTCAGGAGCAGGGCTAGAGCTGGCAACTGCAAGCACCCTAGACTCAGTGAGTACCATCTGTGTCCACTACAGTCAAGCCTCTCCAGAGCCTAAGAGATGGATTAATTTACCCATTTCACGGGGCATGAAGCTGATGCTTAGGGAGGCTCCAGGCTCCACAGCTACTAGGCTCAGGGAGTCTGCATGTCCTAAGGCCCTCTGTATGTGAATGTGGACTCTGGACCCTTCATCTGGGGCTTGGTGGAAGACAGCAGATTTAACAAGGGAGGGCCCAGGCTGGCTAAGAATGGCTTTGGCAGGGAAAGGCAGGAGCAGCTGTAAACAGGGGAGTGTATTGGAGAGGACTCGTTCAGTATGAAATACCAGCAGAGGGTCAGTAATCCTGCTGGTGAAAGGGCACTAATAGTTGGGTAAAGATTTCTCATGCAATCCTGGTATTGTCCCTCTTTTATTAGGGTAGGAAGCTGAGGCAAGCAGAAAAAAACACAGCAAGTAATTGCCAGTAATATAAATAATTAAATCCCAGTACAGTTGAGAAGGCAGGTGTTACATCCTCAGAAGCCCCTTCACTAAGGTTTGAGGACTGTGCTCCTCTGTTCTGACCATCTCATTTCTTCCCATGGCTTGTTCCCTCCTTGGGGCACAGGAAGACATTGGCATTCAATCAGGACAGGACATGCTGGGAAGGGGGAGGTGGATGGTCGTGGCTTCACTGTGTGAGCTAAGAACAAAGCTCCAGGAGAGGACTGAGGTAGGGTATCCTGAGTGCAGCACCTACCTGAGATGGTCCAGGGGCCTGAGACAATGTTACCATGATGATGTGACCCTTCCACAGACTAAGGGATTCTGGGGCTGCCCCCTTGTCATTGGTCCTGCCTGAAACCCTCCACCCGGTCCCTTGTGGCCGGGCTCCAACCTCCTTCCAAAGAGAGAGGAGGGCAGAAACCAGCCACCACGTAGACACTGCTCCTGCTCCCTGGGCAGTGGCTGTGGGACTTCAGCAGGTCCTGTCAGTCCTCCAGCACTGCTTCCTCAGTGGCTAAAGGAGGTGGGAAAGGGGCCTCTAGATCTTCACCAGCATCCATGGCCTATGATTCTGGTACTGGGAAGGCATCTGCAGCCCCACAAGTGTGTGTGTGAGTGGGGGGGTGGGGGTGCAGGAGGAGTCTGGGGGTAGGTGCTCACTGGCTATGTGACTTGAGGAAGTCAACTACCCTAGCTGTGCTGCAGTTTCCAGACACAAAGGCTGTCTTCCTTCCTCCCTTTCCCTCCAGCGCTGGCCTGGAAGGAAGCATGACAATGTCTGATCAACAGAGTCCCTAATGCCAAGTCACAGGACAGCAGCCAGCAGGCAGAAATGACAAACCCTAAGATAGAAACGGCTTAACCACACCCATTCCTGTGCTCAATCCCTCCTTTTTGAGGAAGGTCCTCAGGCCACCTAGGTGGCAGTGGGGAACAGAAGTCCCTTCCGTCAACCACAAGCGGCACTCAGACTCATTGCTGAAGCCATGGAAGGCAGCTGCCACCAGCACTGGGGGCTTTGGTGATCTGCCAGTGCATGGTCTGCTGGGGTTGCCCAACCAGGACTGTGTTTCATAGGCCCCAGGAATGATGGGAGGAGCTCACGGCACACCGGCCCCCTCAGACAATCTTGGGATCTCGCAGAACAGAGGGAAACCCTCTTACCTGGGGGCAGGTCCACTGAGGTGCTTAAGACGAGGCTGCAGAAGGCAAGCAGTGCCCAGGCCGGCAGCATGTCTGCGTGGAAAGAAGTGCTGGCTGTGTACTGCCCAGGTGGTGCTAGGGAGTGTGGTAGTGGTTGGGAGGGAGGGACTCTGCAAACTTCCCTGGCCCGGGTGATGGCTGCCTGCCTTGTAACAAGGCGGGTGGTGGTGGTTTCTTGCTAAATCATTTTGACCAGAAGCTCTTCAACTTCACATCTATAGGCTACACAGTCAACCACTTCCTTTATTCAAGTTTCCAAAGTGCGATTCTTTGCAAGGGGAGGAGGAAGAGAATAAGTGAAACATGTGAACAAAACTGCTGCGATCTTCTACCCTCAAAACACATGGAAGAGATGTTGCATTAAAAAAAAACATTAGCGAGAATTTTCAGAAGCAGAATCACTTTGATTTTCTTCTCCAAACCATACTTTTCAAGTCCAAGACTCCAGTTTTCTGAGGTTTTGAGTGGGCTCCTGCAGGAGACTCTCTGCCTACTGGTGTAAGTGGACATCACCCCCACCTAGAAGTGAACAGGAAACAGGGTGCAGAGTGCAGTTTCAGTGGGTGAACATAGGGCACATGCTGCCTCTGGTGATCTCTGTACCTGGAATCAATAAAGGAGCAATGTTTGCTGATTGATGAATCATGGCCCATCTTTGGCTCAAAGCTGGTGAAGGAGAAGAGAACACGTGTGGCCCAGAGGTTCTAGCCACCAGCAGAGTTTCTGTTTATGTGCCAGCTCAGCCATTAGAAGTGAGGCTCTGGAGCCAAATGGCCTGGGTTTGTTTAAATCCAGTTCTGACTGTTACCTGGGTGACCTTAGATGTGGGACAGCCTCTGTGCTTCAATTTTCCCCTGATAGGGTTGTGGTGAGAATTTGGGGACTTTCTCAATGTAAAGGCTCAGGGCCTAGATAGAGCAAGCTGAATGAGCGCGGTTCATGGGCAACACAGGAAACCGAGTCTCACTGCTCCCAGTGCATGCACTACACCCCCTGTGGTGGTTGGATGGCATACTCTCTGAATCAGGACCTGCATGTTAACACCACCCAAGGGAAGATCTTCCCTGGATGGATTCTACTAGGTTCTAATGGATTCCAGGCAGGGGATCTGGGTTTGTGTGACTTGGACAAGCCATATAACCTCTTGGAGCACCCTCTATTGCTCCAGGTTCCTGGCTTCCATGAGGACTGTTATCAGCAAAGCACGTTTAGCACAGTATGTGGTAGATGGTAGCACTGATAAACAATGGCTGCTGTGAAAGCCAGCACATTCTGCTGGGCCTGCTCTGCCAGTTCTGGCCACTCACCCTCTGGCTGTCAGAGGCTATGGCATGAGGACTCCAGTGTGATGTCTTCTTGCCAGGTTTTGGGCCCTGATTACATGTGCCATGTCTGGGATTCATCTCTGGCAGGGATCTGGGATGGAAGAGAGGCAAGTGCAACAGCACTGGTGCCTGCCCAGTTCAGGTGGCAGGTTGTCCTTAGTGCTGTGGATTCTTTTCACTTTCAGAAGCATTGGGCAAGGTTCAGCATGGTTTTTGGGACTTTGTCCGGTCACTGTATCTTCTTCAGTCTTTGGCCCTTTCATCTGTGAATGTGGGTGACAGTCATCCACATCCCCAGCCCCATTGATTTCAAGCTTGTGGGGCAAAAGTACAGGGAGGCCCTCATTAAGTCACAAAGTGCCTTTGCAAGAAGGAGCTGATGTTGCATCAGTATTGTTACAGTGTTCTCCAGGAAAAGTGTGTGTATGTGTGTGCATTTGCCTGGATGATATCATATATGTAGATGTGTGTATCTGTGTCTGTTTGTGTCTCTGTGTATATGTTTGTGTATCCAGGAGTCTATTTTTGTTTCAGTCTGTATATGGTTTGAATGTGAATGTGTGTGAGTGTTTTTCTGTGTAAAAAAGATGAGTGTGTGTGCCTGTGTGCATATATGTATGTATTTGTAAATGTATGTTGTAATGATTAATTTTATGTGTCAACTCAACTGGGTCATGGGCTGCTCAGATATTTTGTTAAACATGATTTCTGAGTGTGCCTGTGAGCATATTTCTGGGGGAAATTAACATTTAATTGGTGCACTAAGTAAAGCAGATTGCCTCCCCAATGTAGGCAGTATTCATCCAGTCAGTTGAAGACCTGAGTAGAATAAGAAGCTGAGTAAGAAAGAATTCTCTCTGCCTGACCGTCTTCAAGCCAGGACATCAGTCTTTGCTTTTAGACTCAGACTCAGATTGGAAGTTACACCACTGGATCCTGCTTCTCAGGCCTTTGGACTTGAATTGGAACTATACCACTGGCTTTTTTGGATCTGAACTTCTTAGCCTCCATAATTGTGAGAGCCAATTCCTTATAGTAAATCTCTTCACACACACACACACACACACACACACACACTCTCTCTCTCTCTCTCTTTCTCTATTGGTTCTGTTTCTCTGGAGAATATGTTTGTGCACACATGTGTTTGTGCCTATGTGGGTGTCTGTGTGTAAGCATATATGTTTATGGGTCTGTGTCTTTTTGCTTGCATATCTGTATGTTCATGTGTCTGTTCCTGTGAGTTACAAGCTTTATATATGTATCTCTGTGCATGTGAGCATGTGTGCACACACACGTGCAGATGTGTGTCTGTGCACATGTGTGATTATGTGTATCTGTGCTATGTGCACTATTTCTGTTCTATCCAAGGCATTCCTAAAGTGCTGTGGGGTGATGGGCTCCATACTGAGTCTCTCTCATTCATTCATTCATTCATTCATTCATCACTCATCTGTCCTTTATCCTCTTGCTACTTGAAGCATGGTCCCTAGAACAGTGGAGTTAGCATTCCCTGGGAACTTGATGGATATGTAGATTATCAGGCCCCAATAGACCTTATGAATCAGACTCTGTGACTGTGGCCCAGGAATCTGTTTTCATAAACTCTTTAGGACAATTTTTGGTCTCTAGGGTTTGGGAAGCACTGATTGAACCCATTTTATTGTTCCTCCTGTCTTCCTTTCTTGAGGATGGGCATAATTACTTCTGTCCTTCATGCTATGTCTACTGCTGGCCTTGGCCAGTTGTCATCTCACCATGTGAAGAATATGGCTTTGCCCACTAATTGGTCATAAAATAGGGCTCCTCCATGAGATTCCTAGTCGTCAAGGGTGTGAATGGATGGGAGAGGAACACAAGGTGGATTGGGGAAGCCTGGCTAGGTGAAGTCAAGGTGTGTGTATGATCCTCCTCCCCAGTGGAACTGGTCACATCCCCAGATCCATCCCTTTTTTGGTTGTGAAAACATAGAGTCTGGTTTTGCCAGAACCTCCAGAGCGAGGACTTCTAAGGTGCAGACCACACAACTGGGAAACCTCTTATTTCTGTCTCCCTAATTTGAGGTGTTAACAAAATTATTGACCTTGGTAGTAACAGGGTGGTTTGGTCCCCTCTTCCCCAGGCTGGGTCTCCTGAGAACTCTTCCTTGCCTCCTTTTGGGGTGAAAAGGATGCAGGTGCAGTTTCTGTGACAGTGACACTAGGTACCTGGTCTCCTGGACTCTCCTCTGGCACTTCTCCTACCTACCATTCCGTTTTGTTGCAGCCCATGATACATAGCTGGAGGCCACACAGTTGATTCAAACACATTAAATTTTACTACAGAGGGCACATCTAGGTACAGACAGCATTGCTGTGTGAACTTCTTGGCAGGCCCTGTTCTAAGGGTATTTGACTTGTTGCCTCGATCATGGATCTCTTTTGCAGTTTGAAAGGAAAATTCAATGAACTGTATCCAGCTATTGGGTGGGTTATATACTGCTGCATAAAAAATGACCACAAATATAGCAGGTTAAAACAGAACAAGTCTATTATATCACAATAATTGTGGGTCAGGATCTGGGCACAGCTGAGCTGGGTTCTCTGCTTCAGGGAACCCACTGAAATCTAAGTGTCACCAGAGCTGCAGTCCCATTTGAGGGCTGAACCAGGGATGATCCCCTTTCAAGTTCAAGTGCTTATTGGCAGCTGTCTGTTCCTAGCCATGTGGGCCTTCCCAGTGTGGCCATGTGATTCCTTAAAGCCAGCAAGATAGAGAGAGTGTCCTAGAAAAATGGGTTACAATCTTATGAAGGTTATCATGTGATGACCCCTTGTCACCTTGGCTAAACTATTGTTTAGAAGCAAGTCACAGGTCCTGCCCTCAGTCAAGGGGACAGTGCCACAGGCCTGTATACAAGGGGGCAGACATTATGGGGGCCATCTTAACATATGGCTGCCTTAGTAAGTGAAGTTCAGAACAAACACTCACTAACTCTCTCCACTGAAGATGCCTACAAAAAATGACCAGTGATCTCTGGCTGGTGTGGCTTGGTGGATTGAACACTGGCCTGAGAGCCAAGGGGTCACCAGTTCAATTCCCAGTCAGGACACATGCCTGGGTTGGGGGCCAGGTCCCCTGCGTGGGGCATGTGAGAGGCAGCCACACATTGATGTTTCTCTCCTCTTCTTCCTCCCTTCCCCTCTCTAAAAATAAATAAATAAAATCTTAAAAAATAAAAAGACCAATGAGATGGCCATGAGCACATTTAAATGCAACTTTTCACTAGAAGGAGCCAAGGCTATTTGGGGAAATGGTAGTTCTTGGCCAGGGCAGGAAATGTACAAGGTGAGCCAGGAACATCTATCTGGTTTTCCCAGAGAGCAAGGAAGCCATTAAAAATTTCTGAGATCATGTCAAAAGAACATGTCTACTGTTCTTGACAAATAACAAGTGTTGGTGAGGATGTGGAGAAAAGGGAATCCCTGTGCACTGTTGGTGGGATTGCAGACTGATGTAGCCACAGTGGAAAATATTATGAACTTCCCTCAAAAAATTAAAAGTGAAACTGCTTCATTGATACAGAGAGATCTGATTAAAATAACTCAGATCACTGGGGAGAAGTAGGGAGGGGCCACAGGAGGAGTTTGCTGAGGCAATTGTAGGCAGCCTAGGATTGGCTAAGAAGCTGAATGCCTCCTGAGCCAATGGAAATAAAGAGAGCTCTGGCTGAGAGAGCTCTTTGGCTCCTGAGCTGCCTTTCTCTTTCTGGCTCTGGCTCTAAGGCTTGCTCTCAGGCTTTTTTCCTCCAGGATGCTTGGATGATTGTGCTGCAGCTGTCCGCATTTCCCTATGGACGGTATTTTGTATGGGAAGGAACTCTAGGCACAGCCTAGGATCAGGCTGGCCTGGCAGACAGTGGCAGGTTTATTCTTTGGGTGTTGTAGAGGGAACAGGCTCTGAGGCAGAAGCCTGCCATTCGTCCAAAACTGTGTAGTGTTTGCACATCATGTTGTTTTTAGTTTGTAAACTAACCCTATAGAAACAAGATAACTAAAAACTGAAAGGGAAAAGTTAGGAAAACAGAAGTGTTTTAAAGAGTTTAGCCTTAATTGAGAGGCTGAAGTGATTAAAGCTGTGACTTGATAGGCTTAAGTAACTGCTTTTGAATAAAGACTCTTTCCTTTATCACCAAACATTTTGCCTCTGGAATTTTTGCCTAGAGGGCAGTGGTGGGCAGCAGAATCCCAAGTGTTATATGGTAACATTATGACCCAGTGATTTTACTTTTAGGTATATATCTGAAGATACACTAATTCAGAAAATACATGTACATCAAGTACATCTCAATCATCTTAAAATTGTAGTTAAAAACTTACATTATACAAGGAAATAGCAGAAGAGAATGACTAATGTTAGACCAACCAACCAACCAACCAACCAAAAAAAAACCCCCAAAAACCCTTGAAATAAGTAATGAAAACAGTGCCATTGCAGTGTTATTCACAATAGCCAAGATGTAGAAACAACCAAATGCCCATGAATAGATGAGTGGATAAAAAATACTGTGGTACATTTACACAAGCGGTCCCCAACCTTTTTGGCATCAGGGATCAATTTTGTGGAACACAATTTTTCCATGGCCAGGGAAGGGGAGGTAGGTGGGCGGAGGTGGGAGACAGGGGCAGTTCTCCAGCAGAGACGGGAGGAGGAGCTCAAGCTTCACTCTTCTCTCACTGACCAGCTGCCCCCCGACCTCTTACTGTGTGGCCCAGTACCGTCCAAGTCCCAGGGCTTGGGGACACATGATTTACCCAATGGAATACTACTTGGCAATAAAAAGAAGTGAAATCTTAGCATTTGCAACAGTGTGGATGGACTTAGAGGGTGAAAGAATATGAAGAGTCAAAGTGAAGAGGATTCTACCAGCTCAAGGCGACGAATTAGCATCAATTGGAATAATAACAAGAGGGGTTGCAACATACCAAATATTTGTCTTTTTATAATATATTTTATTGATTATGCTATTACAGTTGTCTCATTTCCCCCCCTTTTCCCCTCCACCCTGCACACCCCTTCCCATCCACATTTCCCCCTCCTTTACTTCGTGTCCATGGGTCATACATATAAATTCTTTGGCTTCTACATTTCCTATACTATTCTTAACCTCCCCCTGTCTATCTTCTACCTACCATTTATGCTTCTTATTCCCTGTATCTTTCCCCCCTCTCCCCACTCCCACTCCCCTGCTGATAACCCTCCATGTGATCTCCATTTCTGTGATTCTATTCCTGTT